>WMED01004921.1:4924-20112 GCA_019650415.1 Pipa parva
TAGATGCCTCAAATCCCGTACGAGTAGGTTTAGAAACAGTTTCTTCCCAGAGGCAGTTGTTGCCATAAACAATTCATACCCCCTTAAGCCTAATACTATGTATTATTTATTTTATTTTATTATATTATGTTGCATTATATTATGATATAATCATTATGTATTATCTTTGCTCTGTGATGCAATATCTATGAACCTGTGTATCCTATTGTAAATGCTGTAAATATGCTTTTCACTGGTGTGTGTACTTGTACACTTGTACACGTTTTTTCACTTTACAATACTTTAATGGGGTAAACTTTATAAATAGGGTTTACATACACTTTAAGGTACATGACATCCAGTGACTTTCCTTGGTCAAGTGTAGAAATGACCTTTTCATAGAAGCTCATTAAATTAGTTTGACAGAAACGATCCCTCATACATCTATGCTGATATGGTGTTATACATTTGTTTACATTGTGTAACTCCAGGATAAAATGCCTGCAAACATTTGTAGGTAATTATAAGTGTATACTGGAAATGAATGCAGTCTGTTTATATAGCAAAGCTTGCAGCTGCTCACTCCCGCCAGTAGATGTCACTAGTAATCTAGTGTTTCAATATTATACATGGTATATTAAAGAAAAGAGATTGCTCCCAGAGTGCAATGCAGGAGAAAGTCAGTTCCTCTTCCAGGCAGGGAAGAGAAGAGACTGGATTAGTCTAGCTAGAGACAGAAGCTGTTTGTTATAGCTCACTCTAGGCTAGTGAGAGTGAAAGTCAGGATATATATCTGGCCAGCATTGAGCCCCATCCAAGAGAGAGTGGGTTTAGTACTCCCAGGGATGTTCTTTTATAAGGCATTTCAGTCAGGGTATGAGTGATAGCTTTAGGACTAGGCCTCTTGGGAAAATGCTGCAATCTATTCCTTCTAGAGAATTCCTGACTAGTGACTGCAATAACCAGTGCTCTGCTAAGAGAATTACACTACATGAACTATATAATGTGTAAGTACCTGTACAAAGTTAATATAGTTTCACTGCTATTCTATTAATATTGATTGATTATCAATAAACTGCTTTCATTTAATGTTCACAAGAATTCCTGGCACCCGGCATTATTATTTGATTAATTGCTGTCCCCATATGTATTAGCGGGAGCTCACCCCCTGAGAAAAAGGTATACTAGTAGAAGTTACACTTACATGTCTATAGATTTCAGGCTCACTTTGTGATGTCTTTTTGAAGGGGAACAGTTACTATCAATGAAGAGCCCCTGAATATCAAAAGCAATTGTCTGTCTTTGACCATAAGTAATTCTCTTAAGACCTGGGAGTGCTTACCGGATTAACAGTGTATTTTAATCATTTCAAGACTGTGCTGTTCTTTATCCTGAGTTACCTAGGCAATATTTGCCAGGGAGAATTTACAATCTCTGTTCTTTTCACTCTTTGCTATCTCCTCGTCTCCTTGCACAATGATGCCCTCATTATTTATTAAAGGGCCAACACTTTCTGCTTAACCTTTTGACTTTTTGTAGAAGTAAAGAATATTTTGGGGTATGTTTAAATCTCTTATACTAATGCCCTATTGTATTTGGATGCTGTA
This sequence comes from Pipa parva, assembly GCA_019650415.1. Taxonomy (NCBI): domain Eukaryota; kingdom Metazoa; phylum Chordata; class Amphibia; order Anura; family Pipidae; genus Pipa; species Pipa parva. The sequence continues at coordinate 6,511 of WMED01004921.1, forward strand.
CTAATAAATTCAAGAAAAGGTTGGATGCTTTTTCCAGCAAAGTGCAAAAATACATTGATACTAGTATTTCCACAGTATATATTTATGCTGTTTATCAAGGGATTGGTCAGATTTCCATTTCTGAGTCAGGAAGGATTTTTTTTTAACCACTTGGGAAATAGTTTGAATTTTCCAGGTTGGTTGTTTGCAGTGGCATAGCTGGGAGGTCTTGCAGTCTGGTCAGAATTTGAACCTGTGCCCTTGTCATATGAAAAATGTATGCGTCGTTGGCATTTTGCTTTAATCTCTCTAATTCTGTATAACCATTTTAAGAAAATATGGCATTTGATCTGGACACCATTATTGTGTTAGCATGACTGTAACAGAACCTATACTCAAAATCCTGTTTCCTGCTTTCCTTTTGATCAGCTAGAAAAAACAAACAGGAAATCTTTAAATCATATGGAAATATGTATTATTCTACCTAAATAACTATGGTTCCAGTTGTCTATGTTTTCTTTTTAATATATGTAAACTCTTGTATAAAAATATATTTATCAAAATGGAAATATATAAAATGAAATTATTTTAGCTATATAATTCAGTTTTAGTTCCATTCATTTTTATGCATAATAAAAACGTAGTATAGTACAGTATAGTTTGGAACTGTACAGTAGTTTACTTTTAGGGCAGAAAAATTCAGGTTCTGATATGGTGATGAGTGCTGAAATATCTAGATCTCAAGCATGCACTAGCCCAGGGACCATCAAATTACATTATGACTTTTCTACTGAATGAAGGCTCAGAAGTAAAATAATCATAAGACTGAAAGATTTCAAGAAGTGGAGGCAGCTGCTTTTCAGGATCTTACATACTATTAAAAACACATTTTGCTAAGTCTGAAGTGTAATAATACAGGTATGTGTACCAGATTTAAGGAGAAAACTCACAAATTTATTATGTCTTAAAGACATTAGTATTTAATAAACATGTGAAAGGAACAAAACAAAAAAGATAAAATAACACTTTCATAATAAAAGGCATGGTAGCGCTGGTAAAAATGTTATATTTGACCCAAAGAACCTCCATTGCACTTTACTAAAGCATGTCCATGATTTTAATAGGCAGTGCAGGAACAGCAGCAGTATGTTGGCAGTCAACATCACATGATGTGTTAGGTCAAACACAAGACTGACTGGTTTGTGAGGAGGGGGGGCTGAATCCTGATGCAGGTATTTGACAACAATTCCAAAGTACTTGTAGTTGGCAAATAGTTTAAATGTCTGGTAGGTTTGCCAGGGTCAGGGGTCACTGGGAGGCCCTATAGCCCCAATTTTTCCCTCATGCAAACTCCTCCACTGGAAATAGTCCAAACTGCTGGGGTTATCCAATCAATGCCTGCTTCAGAGTAGATCATAAAATCCATGAGCTGCTCCAGCTGTGTCCATCAGTGTGTAAAAAAATGAACTGGCATTGCCATAATAGTGCTTCTTTAATGATGCAAAGCTTTTGGGAAACAACATACAGAATTAAAGGAGAAATATTATGAGAAACAAAACTTACCTCATTGTTTTAACAGTAGTACACTAAGGGTACTTCTGCTCAATCAGCTTTCATTTCATGATCCACAGCCCAGGATCAAGAGATGAAAATTGCCAGTTGCAGCTCTCTTCCGCCCCCCTGTATGTCATGTGTAATGTCACAAAGTACCCATACCCCTGGCTAAGTTCACCGAACTGGCCATAAAGCGCATGCATGGATCATTTTTCTTCATTCCGCCCATACGTTTTATGGCCAGTTTGGAAATTGAGTTGTTGTTTTTAAGTTATTATTATGATACTTTAAGGGCATTGTCATTGTTTTTACAAAACCATTGTCATAAAGGCATATGTATGTATGTATGTATAATTTTATTTAAACCATAGGCAAACGAGGAACGTTTTTATGAAATGGTGACTATGACAAAATGCATTGTGACTTTTCATGCAAGCATTGAGCCATGACAAAATGCATTGTGACTTTTCATGCAAGCATTGAGCCATGACAAAATGCATTGTGACTTTTCATGCAAGCATTGAGCCATGACAAAATGCATTTAATCAGTTTTGGTACAGTTTAATGCTTACACGAAATGTCCATTTTTTCCACTGATGTACTTTAAAACTGATGAAACATTTCCCCTTCACTATTTCTCTTATAAATTTTCTGCTTCCAATTTTTGTATGAATTATAGTGACTACTCAAGACTCAATAATCACTGTAAATAAAAGTCTGTATTATGGAACTGCTTAGTTAGGGGAACTGAGCCTGAAAAGATTTCAGCTAGAAAATGTACCTTATGCATAGGGTTTATTCCTCTGGCTCAAAGCTGCACCAGCCCAATAACAGGAAATTCCTGTATAATTGCCCCTGAACTTAGACATCTCTATAATCTTAGTAAGCCATCTTCCTTGAGACAGCAAATGTGCACATGCTCAGTCTTTATTTATTAGGGACCGGAGCAAAATAACTTTGAGTTCAGATCACTAAAGTATTGTTCAATGCAAAACAATATTTGCTTTTGTAACAAAGCAAAAATATAAAACATTTGATTTAACATGCCACTAATTCCTACATAGTACTGGTAAAAATTGTTATCTTAGATGTTGAATTCCTGATGTATATTAATTTGATTTATTTGTTTTTTATCCATGTGATTGCAGCCATCTTTTATCTGTAAAGTAAACAAACCTTACTAATCCTGTTGTTTCCTGGAAATTTATATAATAACCATTTGCTACCATCAAATATGTTCTGATAAAGTATACAGAGAATGATCCTCCGGCACTCCGGAAGATCATTCTCTATCTGCTTTGGTTGAAGTTGTCTGTTTATCTCCTGGGCATCCAGTTTATTATACTGCCGACTTGGGGATTTGGAGCAGTCTTTTGTTTTGTTGCATTGCTGATAAAATATACAGACAACTAGAATTTCTGAATATCTCATTCTCACCTTGAATCCTATCTCACACTTGGTAGCCATTGTTGCTAAACTGGTTTTTCTCATTTTTTTCTAGGGTCTTGCTTGTGATATCCAGAATACATTAATAAAAGGTTCTAGTTTCATACATAACCTGCTCAGATTACAATTCCCATGATGCCGCATCACTAATAAGAAGGTATCAGTGGCAAAAGAACCAGTTGGGGATAATTTGTTATTTTGTTTAACTTAGAAGAATGTGCTGCAGTATAACTATATTTCAGAAATTAAGTAGGTTAATTTCTGCATTTCCCATGATGCAATGTAAGGTATTTATTTACAAGATAGAATCGGTTGCAAAATGAAGACTTGGTTAACTCTTCCTTTGGTCATTGTATCACAGAAAATTCTCTATAGCAATATAATAATGTTTAGGAATATGTATGACTACAAATTCCATGATCAACATGAAGTATTTACTCACTGGAAGGGTATAGTGGCATTTGGAGGGATGCAGTGTTAGGGGAAGCGACTTGGAGAAGAGAAAGCATTAGCATGTTTCAAATTGATGTGTTTAAACAGTAAAGCGGGGTAATGGTTGCTTTAAGTTAGAATGAATAGTTTGGATGTCAGAACGAGCTGTTTATATGGATATAATTTAAAGATGTTATTTTCACTTTCTGAGTGTACTGTGTTTTATAATGTTCTTAGCTCAGATAAGTAAGAGGAACCATGTCTGTTCTTCTGTACCAAGCTTGGCACATTACAACCTTTAATTCCTGGGGTCAGTGGTGACACAAAGTTGGCTAAATTTAAGTGGGAGAGGGATCCTGCTAAAATTTTAGTTGCTGCTTCACCCCAATGGATTTCCTTTAAAATCACTAACTATATACCAAAAAATTGTTTTGCTTTAAAGGAACAATCTAGACAAAAATAAAAAAAACACCTTTTTTTGTATTTATTTATGTTAATTACTAACTTTTATTAATTGCAATTTATTATCAATTTAAAAATAAAAAAAAATTCTTACCTGTAAAGAAGTGCTGTACAGCACTTCCATGTTGCAGACTCCATCTTCAGACTCTGCTGGCAACTCTACGAAGTCCTAAATCACCCGATCCTTGTAAGAAGTTCAGTCCTCTCCAGCCGTGCTGATAATGAAGCCTCACATCGGCATTTTCTATGTCATATGGAAGAGTGTGCACGTGATGAATGCGTCATCCCTGGATGACGTGCATGCTATGACTAATGAAAGGCATGGCTACCTTTCCATTGAAAAATTCGATAAAAAAACTCGATAGAAAAGTTTCTGTCAGTAAATATTCATTGAAAAAATCTTGCATTATTTACCACAAGAAACTTCTGAGATCTCATGGGAATAAACTTGGAAAAACAAAATCAGGCTTTTTTCGAATTTATTAAATGTTGCCCACCTGGTTTGTGTCTCTGTGGAACCAACCTGGTTATCCAGGCAGTGTTAAGTAGAGCTTTGTAAAACTAATAGCCATCATAGTCCTCATTCAGTTTGTTGTCATTGTATCTGACTTTAGATAAACACAAAATCTAGGTTGATTTGAAAGATCTCAAGAATGGAAAAAATACCCCTCAGTTGTAATTATCAATTGAAGCTAAATTATTGAACTTGTCTGATTTCTATAGATCCTATGGTCAGAAGGAAATGACTAATCTTGACTTAAGTGAAACAAATGTGATATTTATATTATTTTTCATGAAAAGCCATACAAATCTTGAGAAGGATTATTATCATTGCTCACCTATAAATTAAAATTATATCCATATAAAATATCTTACAGTTAAACTGTTTATCACAAACTGGTCTGTATGTTTCAAGTTGCAAACAGGATAATATTTGAACTTTAACAAGAACCTATGTTTGTTCTTTTGAAAAGTATCTAACTAATATAAACATGACCTCAGCAAATGTTGTAAGTAGACTTTCCCCATTATTTTTGATAAATGGGACAATCTGGAAAGTCCTTTTTTTGGCATGCTAGAAGATCCTGTTTGTGCTTCCAATGTTATAGCTTTGTCTTGAAAAGGAAATTGTTTACAAATTCTTGTTCAGGTGCTGGTGTCCCATGAGTTCAGGGCTGAACATGTCATCCCTTCTTTATGTAGCAAATCTAAATAAATAAAGTACAAGAATTCAATAAGCTTTTGCTCCAGCAGAGAAAGACATGACAGCTGCATCCAAAAACCACAATTATCAGCAAAAATCAGCATCTGCACATGCATAGTGTGTATGAGTGTCTTAGAAGCCTTAAGGATACATTAAGTTGTATGTTTCCAAAGTACAGTAACATCATAATCTGCAGATCTGTGTAACATCCTGTACTTTATTTATTTCTATGTTTCTGCATATCTCAGTTTTCTTCAAGGACTTCTATGTGATGGTCAATATAACTTAAACCAAATTTGTTTCTCTGGAAAATAGGTGAAGCTGTACAATCAAAGCTTCGATAACTTTGGCAACACAGCTCTGCAAATTAACTAGCCAAAATTGTTTGCATACTTTTTCAAAATCTTTCAGAATTTATAGAAGTATAAATTAAAACATATTGTTTGGCATCAATAACCTGCTAATCATGCCTTGTTTTAGTGCCTGGAAGTTGTGCTGGACTATTTTTCCTGCCACTATGCTTTATCAGTATAATTCTCCTACTGTGGTATCTACAGATATAACACAGCTGAAATTCTTTAAAGCTCATTCTGTCATTTAATACAACTCCTCATTCTTGTGTGAATTGCAGGTAAATTTGCAGTAATGTCCTGAGTTATCAGTTGTACTCACTTTGTTAGGAGCCGTACACATAGCGGCTCGCAGTGCGGACTCGGTTCTTTGTCAGTTTGCATCTAAGTGTTAGGCAACCAGACACTGCTGATGTAGTGGAGGGATATTTAAATAGTAAGTGGTGCCTTAGGGCTATGTGCGATGTGATTTCAGTATCATGAATATTATTGTAGGCAACAACTCTTGTCTCAGCATCTCTAATCCTTCCTACACATTCTGTCTCCTGGTATGCTGCAGCTTGTGTTCTGTGTTTCTATGCTTTTCTGCTCCTGTGTCTCTTGTGCCTTTAGTGTTTCAGTGTATTTTAAGATCCAGTAGCCATCTGCCATGCTTCTATATGTAACAGTTTCAACATTCTGCTGTTCAAGAAGTACCACCTTTACAGCTCTATCATTCCAGTGCTTTCATCTCTTCAGTTCTCTGCTGACTCTGCAGTGACTCCTTGATTTAATGCTTGGCTGCTTCAGATCCAGTGTTTTACAATTCAGCTGTTCCTCTGCCCTGTTCTCTATGTTCTATTCCACCTGTCAAATACAACCAGTGAGGGATAAGCTGAGGCCCATGACAAGGGAGTTCCTTCATTACAATCTCTATACCTCTTTGTGAGGGTTAAGGGTGAAGGTCAGGGGCTCCTTAGACTCCAAGCCACAGAGTCAACCCTACTGTACAGAATTACCTTTTCCCGACTCAGTCTTAGTATGCTATAGTTTCATAAATAGTGTAATAGTGGCTGAGTATAGTTCCTCAAGCAGTCTTGTTCAGCATGCTATAGTTCCACCAATTGCTTTCTAGATAGATAGATAGAAAGAATAAACTGGATTAATTTCTTACTTTGACCTGAAATGCTCTTCTATTGAGTGTCTGCTTAATGTTTGTAAGATAGGTTTGTTCCCAGTGTTCACAGACTGAATATAGTATAGCATATCATCACTCTGTGCCAAGCCAGCTGTTTATAATATATGAATAAAATGAAAATTATGGTGTTTTTCTTTCATTTTCAATGCAAACTGTTCTTTTGGACATTTATTTTATAGTAAAGACCTGCCAATATGTTCATCCAGCTTTTTTTACAGACAAACTGCTATACAATTATTTTATTACATTCACTGACTATTTATACAAAACATGATAAATACACAACATTTTTTCCTTCATATTTTGTTGTTCGGTTGTCATATGATTATGTTACTGTGCTACCAACTGCCATGATGTCTTTTTTTAGATGTCATGATCAAAATGCCTAGTAAGTAAGCAAGTAAAAAAAATGGTGTTATCATAAGTATAACCCCAAACTCCTCTTGGTGGGGTCATGCTTGGGCTACAAAATTAATCATAAAATGGTTTACCATGCTACAGTGATGAATACAATATCAGCGAGACATCAGTCAGTTAGATGAAAGGCAGAACTGCAATGTTGTAAAAAACAAATAGAACATCCCCTTAAAAAAATTGGAACAAAAGTTAATATAACTTATTCTGAATTAAGGTAAAGCAGTTTTTTTCTGACATGCTAGTCTTATTTGATTTTATAACTTAAGTAATGTCAAAATGCATAGAACCTATGGTATTTTATACATTATTTACTAGTAGACAAGTTCCATTTACAAGGAAAGTTGATAAGCTGTTCTTGGTATAGTAGATCCTTAAAATGGATCTTTCAGGTACAATTATAAGGAGGAGAACCTCTGGACTGAACAATAAAAGCATTTAGCTCAAAGATGAAAAGCATAGTATGGCTTCCTGTTTCCCTGATGCCAATCCACCTACCTAGACTTTGAGCCAGAGTGGCAGAGCCATGATTGTTGCTCCTCCAATCAGACCCCCTTACAGGTCCAAATTATTAATTTGATGTCATAAAAACATACAGGAATTCTATCCTATCAGGAACACAGTGGATGCTATTATATGCTAATTTTATAAACTAAAGTACATTTTACTAGACATGAGATTTTGTCCAGCAGAGATCAGTTTAAGCAAAATTGTGTAAGTATATCCTCTACACAAGTAGTAGATCCAAGTTTGTGTTTTTGCATTCACTCTCTTCTTATCAATGCCAGGACACAGATATGTTATCTAATGTCTCAAGATCACAAAACAGGGTGCCAGGGGAAGCATCATTGTTTGTTATTGCTCTTGTCTAGGCTGAACTGTTACCAGATCTTATTTAGAAAGGAAACTCATCCTCGCAGCACATTTATTTACTGTTGAGAGTTTTAATTAGCCTGAATCATGCATTTCAAACTTAGTTTACAATAGCAAGGCCAAGATAAATTCAGAGAAGCAAAAAAACAATCCATTTATAAAAACAACTTGTGAAATGTCAGAATTTTAAAGGTCTTTTAAAGTTCCAATAGCGGTTATTTATTAAAGTGCGAACAGTCACGTAAAGGTCCAAATTTGCATCCATTATCTACTTCTCAAACTCCGGCAAGGGGCACTGCTCTGAATTCACCAGTTTGACTTTACCAGATCAGAGTGCCAAATTAAAGGGTTGATGGCAGGGCACCGGTGTAGCATAAGGCAACTGTTTATTCAAAAGTGACGATAAAGACTGCAACCAAGTGACAACATGAACTACGGATAGGATGACATAGAAATATTGTGAGACTGACGTCACTACACTTCAATGGTGCAATTCACATCACTGCGCATGACTCTGCATCCTGCTACTATTCAACAAACTACACTGCACTACACATCCACCAGCGTCCGACGCTGTTCACTTGTTCGCCAAGCCTAGCAAAGCTTAGTAAATAAAGAGAAGTGAGTTTGAGAATTCCCCAGCATAGCGACCCAGATTGAGGCAAAGTGAATAGGACAGGCAAAATTGCCCTTTAATAAATAACCCTCATGAGTTTTCAAGAGAAGGTCACATTTATGGGTTATTTATTAAAAAGCTGCTTCAAACTCAGTGCTTCAGTGTAAAGTGCCACAACTCACAGATGTAATTAATAACGCATTCAATTTAACAGCAAAATGTTCTGTCAGACAGAAATGCTGGACTAAAAGTAACCCACTCCCTATTTTTTGACATGTTCAGAGTATATATTTAAAACAATTTAATTATACGGCCCATTTACTTTGCATTGCTTCATAATAAAAATTACATCCACAATTCTACTGACATAATGCACACTGCAGGACTTGAATACAGCCTGACACTAGGTATTTCCTAGTACTTCCTAACTAATTACTGCAAGAAAAGAGTTCAAAGTTAATTGTGGATTGACCTTTATTGATGGTTGAAAGAAGATGCATTAATTATGTAAATACATGACTTCACTTTTTTACCATTTTATCTTAGTAAGCCTGGGTTTGCATTCATTTAAAACGGTTCGTCTGATATATTCTATATATTTTAGTACAGTGATGAATGCAAGCTCAAAAGAAATCAACATCTGAAAAATAGTAACTTAAGTTGTGAAATGTGCATCAAATTATATAAGGTCCTTTGTATAGTCACTGGAAGGATCCTTACTTTCCACCTCTTCTGTAATGATAGTAAGAACATGCCAAGGAGTAGCAACTCTTGAGGCTAGCCAGCTGGCTTTCTCATTCATTATGGAATACAGCAATTGTGAAGCAGTCAAGGACAGAATTAGGGAATCAATCAACTTTCAGAAATGGTGGATATAATATAACTAAGCCAGCATTATAGGTAGACTATAACAAATCACTGAATGAATACACATTACATAAGTGATTTGGTGCTAGAAACACATCCATACCACTCTTGCATCAAGTATGTATTATCAACAACTTTGAAATAGTGACTTTTCGACACGACAACCAACTGAAATGATTACATAACAACCATAGTAAGGCTGCGACAATTCTTTTTTTAGCAACATTACATCAGAATGTCAATCTGTACCCCACTTTAACCATAGAAACAGAGCAACCCATGATAACTTAGTGGATTTTAAATTTCACCCCCAGGATTGCCTCCCCTCATCTAAAAAGATCCATAAGAATTATAGGAAAATGACATCATGTCCATAAAAAAATTATTTTCACACACAGTAAGTCAAAAATACCTAGAAAGGGGTAACCTAAGAAAAATATAAAAAAGTGTGCAGCCAACGTAATCCAGGTCCCCACCACATGATGCTGACAGGGAGTCAAAGAATTGAGTGGCAAGCAGCCAGCAGTAGGAGCAAAGGCCAGGGAAGAAGAGCCTCATCCAGGGAGACTCCAACAACCTGGGAAACAGACAACTCAGAGAAGGCAGAGGGAGATGGCCTGCAACAGGGAGACCAGAGGGGAGACACTAGAGAAACAGGACTTCCAGTCAACTTCCCTGGGGGCTGGGCAGCAAAAGGGGATCCAGCAACAAGCCACCAATGCAAAGCAAGGAGAGAATGAGAAACATCAGCTCACACCACAGGCAGGATCAAGCCAGCATGGAGACACTGGTGAGTGTATGGAGGCACAACATACAGACACAAGGGGAGCTGAACACCACAGGGAAGTTGGGGATTCATTGAGAAGGCTTATAATGCAATGGGACCCCAACACTAGGGAAAGGGGGAGCCCCAACCTGCATAGAGCATGGGTACAAAGGGGAGAAGAGAATGTGCAAGGGCCAGAGGGTGGTGGACAACAGGGTCAGTACACTTGGCGGAAAGGCAAAGGCGCAAGCATTGCTGGAAAGAGAGCGGGAAGCTGGAATGGCCGTGGCCAACATGACCACATGGGAACAACCACAGGGTCACATGGTAATGGCCATTCCATCTCCAGTTACAGTAGAGGTGGTGGGTATGGCAGTAGGAGGGTCTTATTTCTGCTCAACTGGACCTTTGGGTGCACACCTAAAAGGGAACGCTTAAGAAAAAATATGTAAAGGAGCTTTTATAGAACTCTATTTCCTATTACCAACAGAGGAATTTATAGATAAGGATAAAGAAAAAAGAAGAAAGGAGGAAGTATACCAAAAACATTCGGAACCTGGCTAAGAGCATTTTTGTATATATGTGAGTTTGCTGGGGGAAGAAAGACTGGAACTATGCTCTACTCTCTTTTGTTATGTAGAAGAGATATGGGCAGCTTGCAAAGATTATGGAGGGATTGCATGGTGGAGATATGACAAACATTTTCATCAACAGATGGTGTCCTACCATGCTGTGGGACTTAAGGGATATTAATTTGTGGCTAATGATGATGGGTCCACAAAAAGGGGCTGGAGGACAGGGGACCTAGACAATGGCTTCCAGTGTGAAAAAGGATTTTTCTTTGCTTTCAATGAAGGACAATGCCAATGGGGAGCATCATGCAAGTATAGGCATGAATGCTCATGGTGTGGAGGCACACATTCAGCTACAAAATGTTTCAAGGGATGAAAAATCAGTAAGCCCAGCAAATCCCTTCACAAAGAGGAGGTCCCCGGTGAACCTAAACATAATACAGTTATGGCTAAGGAGTTATGCTAAAAGAGAGGATGCAAAACTGTTAGGGGGTGTTTTAGGGAGGGGTTTAGGATACCAAGTAATAATCAGGTTAATGTAATTAAGTTATGTAAGAATCTAAAATTTGGCAGAGCAATTTCCTGAGATAGTAAGGGAAAAAAATTCAAAAAGAAGTAAAACTGGACAGGATGGCCGGCCCGCTTCTATCACCCTCCTTCCTAGACCTACGAGTGTCCCCCCTGGGAGTAGTATCAAAAAGTGAGAAAGGAAAATTTAGAATTATCCACCACCTGTCTTATCCTGAGGACAACTCAGTAAATGATGGGATAGGTAAAGAAATATGCTCAGTGGTTTACATGTCATTTGATAAAACAACCCAGTTAGTTTGCCCAGTGTTTTTTCATTATTTTTTGTTAACTTAATAAAATTTTTTGAGTGTGTGCACCTTACAAATGAGTATCTTTTCTCTTTTCTTTTATACTTTATATTATACTCAATAAGTGTGCACCACCGATTTATCTTACGTATAATTCTGTTATATAAAATTCTTAGTGCTCATTGCCATACAGTTAATGTAGTTTGCCAGATGGGCCCAGGGGCACTCTTGGCAAAGGTAGACATAGAATCGGCATGTAGGTTGCTTCCAGTCCACCCAGAATGTCAAAGGTTGTTAGGATGTTTTTTCGAGGGAGCCTATTACATGGACTAATGTATCCCAATGGGATGCGCAATATCTTGCGTGTATTTCGAGACTTTTAGTAGGTTTTTGGAATGGGTGGTTCAGACAGAGGCAGAGGCAAAGTCACTCATTCACTATTTAGATGACTTTTTGTGCATGGGCGCCAAGGTCTCAGGGATTTGTACAAGATTGCTATTGACACTGCAATGGGTATTCACAGATTTTGGGGTCCCCCCTTGTGACAGAAAAGATGGTAGGACCCACAACATACCTAAAATTTCTGGGTATAGAAATCGACACTGAAAAAATGGAATGTAGGATATCAAGCGAAAAGGTAAAGAATCTGCTGGAACATGTAGACAGAGTGGGAGGATCATGCAAAGTCACACTGAAAATACTTCAATCAGGAAGCTAAACTTTGCATGCAGGATTATCCCAATGGGGAGAGTGTTTTCGAGGCAACTATCGCTAGCTATGTCAGGGGTCCAGAAGGCACACCACTTTATCAGGGTAAATAGAGGTATGGAAAAGGACCTAGAAGTGTGGCAGGAATTTCTGATAGGCTTCAATGGAAAAGCTATGATCTTGGTGCCCAAACAATCAATGGAGGACCTAGGCCTGTGTACTGATGCAGCAGGCTCATCAGGATTCGGGGCACACTGGAAGGGAAGATGGTGTGCAGAACAGTGGCCAAAAAGGTGGGTAGATATAAGCCTAACAAAAAAAATTACCCTGTTAGAGCTCTTTCCAGTGGTGGTAGCACTAACAATTTGGGGAGAAGTCTTTAAGGATAAAAAGGTACGGTTAATTCCAGATAATACGGGGGGTCGTGGAAGAGATAAATAACATAATAGCATCAACTCCCCGTGTGTTGAATCTTCTGAGACACTTAGGGGGGAATTCACGATGGTGCGAAATGAGCTCCAAATCCTTCGGCTCACTTCGCATATGGTGTTATGCGCTCACTGATGTCCTGCACGTGGACATCAGCGAGCGCTTTAAAGGGATTCCAGTTTCGGCGAGAGTCACCTCCTTGTATCACCTTGCACCTTTAGCATGCCTTAGTGCTTTCAGAGGCATAACGGGCTCTGGGTATGCTATAGTACGTTTAATGGCAATAGTAATTGTGATCCCTATGCTCAAGCTCTCTACAGAATATCAAGCCACAACAATACTGTCCCCTGACAGTATGATTGAGCCATAGATCTGGATTCCTGACAAACTGCAGCTCCTAGCATTTCAGTAGCTGAGCTGAAGCTGGGCGCTGCAGTTCTGTGATATAAAGAGTTGGGATGTTTGTCTGCCCCTTTGTTTAGTATGGTGTATGCTTCCCCTTTCAGCTGTATTTAGAAGTGCTTATCCAAGTTATATCCATCCCTTCAGAAAATTTGCCTTTAAAAATAAATCTGAATCTATTTGACTTTGACAGTGTTAGAGGCAGTGCATTGTTCAGATGACTCAATGAACAAAGTAATCAATTTCATTCCCAACAAAGACATTTGTGCACAATGGAGTTTACTGGTTTCTTAATGTATTTTTTTTTCATAAGAGTTACAAATTTTTACCTTTGCAGTGATTTTTATTTGCCTCTGAGCAAAAACAGAATAATTCCAGGAAATGTTAATGGGGCTAAGCCAAAGCAATTATCAGAAATCTTGGAAGGCCCCGCAGGAGGCATAAAATATGGATTTTGCTTTGTGGAATTTGGCAATGTTATGATTGAGTGAGGATGTGTACCATTCAGTCCTTCTGTGTTTTACTATACATAT
>WMED01004922.1:7597-20111 GCA_019650415.1 Pipa parva
AACGCAATTTCAATACTTGTATGTGCTCATGTACATATGTAGAATTGACAAAATAATATCCATCTATCCATCCTAAGGGCACACTATCACCCAGAAGACACAACATTTTAACATTAAAGACTCTCTTTTCAAATTAAACTTTATTGGCTTCTTTAGATCACTTTGTGTATAAGTGCACAAGTAATCCAGCTTCCTATAGATTTAAGTTCAAATAAAGTAGCTTTTGAAGTTCTGCTTTGTCTCCCTATGTTGATCAGTGATACACTCTTCTCTTGTATAGTAACCATACTACAAGTTCTTTGATCTTTTTCCTTCTCACTGCAGAAAATGTAGAATGCCACGTTATCTGAGTATAACATAAAAGTCGCATGCGCTCACTAATGAGCCAATAATTTATATTTCAATTCAGAAAGAAATTTAGGTTAAGAACCTAGTCACACTTGTGGCTTAACTATACTAACCTGGGGTGAGGGAATTTAATTTATGTTTTTATATATAATGCACATTTAAAAACAAAAAACAGCAACACCTAACAAATAAATATACATATAGGGGTTTATTGACTAAAGTGAGAATTTGACTGTTAAAGTGAATTCTCATCACTTCAGGTGGCTACTGATTCTCTGATTCTCTACTCCTTATTGACTAAACAGCGGATCCACAACAATATTCCCATAGTAAAGTTGTAACTGCGTCAGTAGCAAGCTATTGTGTAGTGTATGACTATGTTAGCTGATGAATTCACCACATCGCAGATTTGCTGAGTACCTGAACATTGGGAAGTGGCAAATTCACACCTTTAAGAGACAGTAATGTTATAATTTTCAGCTTACATGTGGGGAAATATCAGATTATTTTATTCTACCCTTGCTGTATTTTTGGAATGCTGACACAATACAAAGCAGCTACAAAGCTACAAACCACCAGTATGTACAGGTCTAGTACATTCATTATGTCATTAGACAGTAAGATAAATGTTTACTAAGAGCTACTCCTATCCAGATTTAGAAGGAACATAAAGTTAATAATCTTTTCAAATAAATATATAACACTTACCTGCTTTTGACCTGGAAATCCTGAAGACTTGACATGGTTTTGCATTAGCAGACAATTTGTATTACACTTTTCCAAAAATGAGGAAAGAGCACAGGAAATACTGTTCTAGAAAAAAAGGAATAACACCATTAATTACCATCTAGCCCTACCAATGATTACATATAGGGATTCTGAAAAAGAGGAAACCATGCTAATACATATATCATTATCATGACAATATAGACCTAAGTAGTCTCGAAAGCTTGCATTTACCATCTATTCTGTTAGCCAATAATAGGTATTACCTATACTCTACTTGTCTCTGTTTACATCTATGGTTAACACGGTGATAAACTCTACTGCCTCTTAAGTGATAAGTCACCTATTCCACATGCATTGCATTGGTCCATGTCCTCGTGGTGGTATTTACATTTTTATGGATGTATTTATTGACCTAGATAAGGGAATTTGCACTGTGAATTATTCACACAATATTAAGTGTTGTTTTGGATGTACATCCTTGTGCATATACAGTACATGGTTTATAAGTTGTTTGTGAACAGTGAGCTGTTTCTCATTTTTATAAATATATATATATATATATATATATATATATATATATGAATGAATGTATTATTTAGCAAAGAAGAATAGCCTGATACCTGTCCTACCCTACCCTAAGGTGTAACCCTACACCTTAATAAGTTTTACAATATGTGCAGCAGATGGTCTCTTTTTTTTTTTAAACTAGGTGCTTCTGTGAGTTATATTTTAATATCCCACCTCCTATGCTCTGAAAGTTGTATTTTTGTTACTATGAGAACAGAATTTGTTTCTAAACTGGACAATCTGTAAATTGAACACTAACAAAACCCTGCATTCATTTATTAACTAAAGCTTCTTAAACACCTATTGTATAGTTGATGCCCAACCTACAGCCCGTGGGCCATATCTGGCCCATGACGTGGTGCTATCTGGCCCTCGGTCCGAATTGTTGCATATAAGTGTGAATTCACCAGTTGCTATAGACTGCTACTGTTGCAGTCGCATCTTTATAATAAGAATATTGCCACAGTTGTAACTTTAAAGTTTGTTGCAATCGCGACTTTACAAGTTGCAACTTTGAAGTGGCCTGTGACATGCATGTCGGAAATTTATATGGCCCCCAGGCAGCAAAAGGTTGGGCATCGCTGGTATAGTTAATCATTTTACTTCACTTTTCACGTAAATTAAAATCCCCCCAAAGAACACAGATATGGAGATTACATTAAGGATAGTTACGTTGCGGAATGGCCTTCCAAAAGAGGATGTTCTGGCAAATAAAGTTGTTTCAATAAAGAATTGGATAGTAAGCTATAAGATAGAATGGGTACTGACGGTAATGCATATGTAAAGGGACAGAAGCAGAGACAAGCCTGATGGCTGTATTTAGGTCTGAAATGGCAATTCCCTCTCCTATCTAGTACAAAACCTGGCAGAAATGTATTTGAAGAGATGGACACCTGGGATTAATAAACAAGATTCTATTGCATAAAAGGTTAAAAGGTAAGTTTTATTGCACACTTCAAACACATTTTAAGTATTAAAAAATATCGTAATACATTAAAAAAAATGTAGATTTATAACACTGAAGCCAGTGAGGGACAAACTAGCTTTTACCCAGACCTGCAAATTGTCTCTCATGCACAATCCTGACGTCTTTCAGGATTTAATCTGACATTTCTGGACTGCAATCTGAATGACTTTCCAGCTATCTGACAGACATTTAGTAACGTGCATGGCAGACAAATGAAGAATCTCAGTATTGCTAGTTTGTCCATTGCTGGCCTCTCTGTCCGGTACAACATGCATCAGGGAAGTGATCAAATGTATTTTTAGAAACACATTAAAACATTGTCTGATAAATGCAATAAAAACATTTATGTCATGGCTATTTTCTTAATGGAACCTTTAGAAGTTAAGGGGGGAATTCACCATTCAGCGAAGTGAGTTCTGAATCCTTCGGCTCACATCGCAAATGGTATTATGCGCTCGCTGATGTCCTGCACGCGGACATCAGCGAGCGCATTAAAGGGATTCCAGTCTCGGCGAGACCAAAAGAGTTGCCTCGCCGAGATTGGAATCCCTTTAATGTGCATGCTGATGTCCGTGTACAGGACATCAGTGAGTGCATAACACCATTTGCGATGTGAGCCGAAGGATTCAGAGCTCACTTCGCTGAATGGTGAATTCCCCCCTAAATGTTGCTAATTGTCCATTAAAAAGTCAGAAGGTTTTCTTACATAAGCAAACTGTTATCGCAACAAACACACACAGTTTTAAGAAATAACCATTACCCTTACTGACTGCTTAACACTGTAGGGGGTTATTTATTAAGGGGTGAACAGTCGAGTAAAGGTCCAAATTCATGTCCTTTTGCAACTTCGCCAACGAAGCTTATTTAACAAACTCTGCGATGTGATGAATTTGCTACCAATTCGGATGCTTACGACAGTTATGGAGCTCTTCAGATCACTTTGTGTGTAAGTGCACAGGTAATTCGGCTATCCAGCCAATGATGGAATCTGTTGAAGGAGCGAATTCATTAGGCACTGGGTATATATATTCTGCAGGCTGGCTGCCTCATTGTCTGATTATAGGTCCTGTTTCCTGTTATCTGGAGGCCTTTTTTCCTGAATGCTTGTATCCTGATTCCTGATCCTGCTGCATTCCTGCTATTTTGTGTGATTCCTGGTTTAGCTGTTGACATCCTGTTCTCCTTGGAGGGTGTTCTGCTAAGTCTGCCTGTCTCCAGTTTTGGTCTCTGTCACCTTGTACATGGCTATGGTAATCCAGCTCTTGGTAGTTCCATCCTACGCCTCTGTCACCAGTTCAGCACCACCAGTGGGTGGCCGCCCAGGAGTCACGACCTGGGGATCCCCTTGCAGCAAAGACCATACCCCCTTGGGTGGAGCCATTGCTAAATCCGCTGCGGTGCCCTGCAAACCCCTAATTATCCTGATGGCAAACAACGGACAACATGAACTAGGGATAGGGTGACACAGAAAGTAAAGAATTATTCACTTAATACAAAAACACATAAAACTTTGGAGGCGCTACAAATAACACAATGTGAAAAATGTCCAACGAACAAAAAAATAAAGTCCAAAATAATTCAAAAAATGTTTTGATTGCAGCTTTTTCAATGGTAAAGTGTGCTTCAACACTTCTCAAAATGGACGACAAAACAGGAAACTAAGAAAAAGCGCAAAGAGAATACGGCACTAAGTGTCTTATCAAAAAATACTTTTTGATTAAGTGCAAAACCCCAAACGCACCAATAAAAGTGAAGGGGATAGGTGGTGGAATGATTATATTTAAATGAAAAAACACCCTAAAGTGACATTCAAAATATATGCTCACCAGAAATAATTGAATTCTGAGCCTTTTAATGGTGATATTTGGGTGAAAATGGCAAACTTCCAACAACTGAAACAGTCTGAATCCACCAGCTCCACAGAGGATCAATACCAGCACTCAAAAAAACGGTTCAGTAACCAAACAGCTGTGGCAGTAACCTCTAAATCATTCATCATGTAAAAACAATCGATTTCTTTCATAAAAATCCATATTTATTATAATAAAAAATATCACAGAGAGTCCAAAAAATGGAAAAAGAGTCCAAAAATAGGATATCTTACACACTGATGTGTAAACTGTACAGTTTAAATTCTCCTGATGAAGCATAATATGCAAAACGCGTAGAAAGGTATGAACTAATTATATTTTTCATTGATTTTGTCCTGGCTGTTTGAAAAATTTGGACTGCAGTTCACTGAATGTGTATATATCAGCTTATAAAAGTGATAACAAGATCAGTGTGTAAGATATCCTATTTTTGGACTCTTTTTCCATTCTTTGGACTCTCTGTGATATTTTTTATATTTTTTTATCATAAATATGGATTTTTATCAAAGAAATTGATTGTTTTTAGTATTTTAAAGGGCTACTAATAATTCTCCCTTAAATGTTGTGTATACATTAGACAAACAACAATTGCAGTACATAACAGAGATATGGCTAGCTAACTAATGTTAATTCCACTTCCACTTTACCTAGATCTGCAGTTTCAGAGAAGCATGGTTGCTTAAACATTCTTAAAATATACACAGCCTTTTAGATACCAAATCTACAAAAGAGTTCAAGGAACAGTCATTAACCAGTCTAACTGACTGAATAGCTTTTATAACAGATCTGCTAAGTGATTATTTTAAAAATCCAGTGGGTGCATAAGGTACATTTAATTATTTGTAAATATCTCCCACAATCACTTAAGTTACTTACTCTCCTAACTAATTCAGTGCAAGATCAACAGAACCCAAAAATTGAAAGTTGTGTTTTAAGTATGTTTGATTCTGCCTAGAATTAACTTTAAGGAAAAAGAAAAAAAATCACCCAAAGTGTGTTTTGGAAAATTACAAATGACAAAACTAATGTTACTTATTGATTGTGAAGAGAAGCACACTCCTAATCCATGTTAATTTGGACTAGAATTTAATAACATGCATTCTTTGTTCTTTCTGTTTTATATATTTAAACCCTTCTTTGAACAACATACAACTGAAGATTATTTTAATTGCTTATTCTTTAGATAATGAAATATGCTATGTTGAATAAAACTCTACCAGTGGAATTACGTCTTATAAGAAGATTGTCTGGACTGCAGTCTGAGAGATGTAAGGAATAAAATCTGGTACAGAGAAGCTGTCAAATTCTGCTAATCTTAATAATCAGTGCTATTCCCTGCTCATATTATGAAAACATAATGGGGGTTATTCTCTAAAGTCTGAATTCGACTGTCAAATTCCCAAACAGTGGATTCCCATAGTAAGTCCGCAACTGCGACAATTCTCCCATTGTAAAGTTGCAACTGCAATATTTCCATAGTAAAGTCTCAACTGCGACAATATTCTGATAGCTGAGTGTCGGGTTGGCAGGAAGATACACTGAGGGACAGCATGTAATAGTATTTTTTAAATTAATTTAAATGACAAAGTTGTTTAGTCTAGCATACTATGCTAGACTAAATAATGTCATTTTTTGATGACAGGTGCACTTTAAGAAAACAATTATAATTTGATGTGAGGATATGTGGGAAATAAAAAAAAAGTGTGCTAACTTATGTCTGTTTACCTTACTGGTGCCTTCAGGTTTTATTATTTATGAAAAGGGAAACAATCCTAAAAAAAAAAGTTTGTTTGTACCTCAGAACAAAGAGAGAGAACTATTTTCCTTTGTTTTCCTATTTTATTTTAATCTTACTGCCTATTTGTCATTATGTTGGATCAAGTCTCCAGATCAAGATGAGGATGGGGGCATCACAGATAACATAGGCCCAACCAGGACTACATCATGGGCCAGAAGAGAAGACTGCAGGAATGGCGAGTATATTGGTGATTACTTGCCCATTTATTGTTTGTTTTTTTTTTTTTTTGGCTGATTGTTTTATTATTTTTTGTTTTCTAGTATTTTATGGTTTTTACTTAATTGTGATGCATATGTGTGTTTTCTTTTACTTTAGATGAAAGGATGAAACCACACTCCACTAGTTAGGGGGTGCAGGTCCCACCTTAGGCCCTTCACCCCACAGTTAGGTAGGAAATGAGGGTACAGCCATATTAAGTTTAGGCCCTCTCTGTTCCAAAGGGACCCAGGGGTAGGGGTAAGGGAAGTGGATCATAGGGAGCTTCTTCCAGTGCTTGTGATCCTCCTCATATAGCATAGCACTAGATGAGGGGGATATGAGAGGTGGTGGTGGGGGAATATGTGGGGGTCGTCTGTAGGGGATCTTAGTGCAGCAACTATAGCAGCAGGTATCACTGCATAACTAAGTACAGCATATAACGCTTTAGTTACCACAGTGATAAGGATTATTGCGAATATAAATAAGCATTAAATGCAATTCTGGCTGTTTTTCTGATTGATTTTGATTATTTTCTAATCAATTTTTTCCCATGCTTTTTAATAAATATGAACATTTTTGTGAGCAGGGGGTAAAGAAATTTGATCGAAATGAGTCAAACAGGCCAAAACGCATTTAGCATGCAGTTCTGAGCACCAACATTTTGTGCACCATGCAATAGTATAGACCAGCGGTGGCGAACCCCTGAAGTGCCGGCACTGATGAGCGATGTCATCGCACCTGCGTTAGAGGTGGAGAGCTCCCCTGCTAGCAAGCTATCCTTCAGTGCAGGCCACGGATCCGGCACGAAAACTGTCTGATCGGGTCCGCGGCCTGTACTGAAGACAGCTTTGGTGACAGCTCGCGTGCCAACAGAGAGGGCTCTGCGTGCCATAGGTTCACCATCACTGGTATAGGCAGACAGTGGAGTCTACACTAGGAGGAACGTGATACAGGCAAATTATAAATTCCTGACAAACTAATGGAAAATGGAGAATGAAGCAAAAATGGTGAAATAAAGTCGACCAAGTCCCCTACATTGCTGGAAAAGGGGATTTCTATATTAATATACACCATGACTTATAACCTAAGGGTAAAGTTATTTTAGCAACTTTGTATAACTGTAAAAAATAACCTAATACTCCTAATGTAGCCATGTGTTCAACACTTATTTGCTTAAAAGAATAATGAATACAATTAATATGCCTGTTAGTGCATCTATTTGAAATTTAGAAAATCTTATTTTATGTCAAGTTGCTGCAGGAAATAATTTTTCAGCATTTTATGGTGTCTGACTTTTCAAGGCAGAAATTACAACTGGAAAATGTACAATTTTTCATAGTAGTAGTTTTTGGTTCATTTTCCCCACTGTTATACACAGATGCTCCATATACTCTATTGTGCTGATGCAGAAAATGTAATTTCCACAGCAAACAGTCATCACCAGTGCTCTGGAAATGCTGGTTCAGTGGGAAGGAGTCAGTTGCACTGAATG
Organism: Pipa parva; assembly: GCA_019650415.1. NCBI lineage: Eukaryota > Metazoa > Chordata > Amphibia > Anura > Pipidae > Pipa > Pipa parva. Next base: position 15,568 of record WMED01004922.1, read on the forward strand.
ATGCAAAAAAGGACTAGTAGCCCCCCCACCCTATTATATTTACTTTATTGCTCCACATTATAACCTAAATGAATTGCTTGTTGGGGGGAAACAGTCTATTGGGTTTTCAAATGATTTCATTTATTAGCCATGTTATCATGCAATTTCAATGTATCTTATTCAGAAACAATATATCAGCTTTTTATATTCTGCCCTGACAATCCTTCCCAAGAATGTAATATTACTGGAACAAGAGTTGGAGGTTCCATTTTTATGTGACATCACATTACTGTCATCTTGTACAAAAATCTGGAAGATACTAGACATTCCATAATTATGACACAAAGCATTCCATTGATTTGTAGCCAAGGTTTTCCCAAGGTAGTATGAAGCAGTTTGTTCTGGAAAAGCTCCAATTTTGACTTTATATGGATATGTGTACATTTATGTGTATAAAGAAAACTGTATTGCTTTTTTTCTATTTTTGTCACAACATGATGCACATTTTATTTTTCATTCTATAACAGCTATGCATATTTATGCTTAAAAGCCAAGCTGTGTCTCTTACATATGCACAAAAAGCAGTGCTTCAAATTTCCAACCAGTAGTTGCTCTTGTTGTAACTATACATTTAACATGCACGTGTTTGGCTTCAGTAGTCCAATTCTACACAGAAAAAAAAAAAGCTGACCTCCAGTCAGTGTTCCCTATTTGCTATAATAAACAATTTCTCTGTAATCTTTTGTGACTGGTAGAATTATTCACTGAAATGTAATGTGAACGTGTGGTAATTGCCTTGAAATAGGAGAGCATCAACAGATCAGAATGGTTGATAAACATAAAAATATGTTTTATTTACTGAGAAAAGCACTGGTTTTTTTTTGAAAGAACTACGGCCTAAATATTATTTTAAATATGATATTTGAAATCTGATTCTGAATGGTTTTAGGATTTTAAATCACTTTAAGGAGGATAGTCAAATTGCAAATACAAACTAATTATATTACATCATTTTTATATTTACCTGCACAAAGCAAATCTAAGCATGGGATTATTTTCTAGATTTCCCATAAATTGTAAGGGCAAAAGGGGTACTTTGTATAATGAATACTATTAGACACAACAGATTGAAGGTCTCTGAAAGAAAGAAAACTCTTATTATGTGTCAAGAGGATGAAAAGGGAGAATTAAGCATATTTTTGGAGATTTCTCTGATAGGTATGTTTTGTTGCAAATCATGTTTATATCATTTTTTTATATAAAAAGGTTCAACCTTTACTAATAAGATTGATGGACAAAAAAAGTAAAGACTTACATGGTTACTAACTGTAAAAATGAATACTGTGTATATACTATGATTTGCCCATGTGATTTGATTGTATATGGTGAAACAATTAAGAAGATAAAGATTGCTTTTCACAACAATGAACTACCATTAAAAACAAGCTATTTTACATGTCCCTTACAATTCTCCATTCAATAACATCTGGACCTGCTTATACACATCAACTTCAATAACTGACTGTTCTCTTGCAGCTTTATATATTTTAACCTTGACAGGTACCCATTGTAATGAAATAATCAATGCTATTTACTTCACATGTCAGTGGATTTAATGTTATGTCTGATGGGCGTGCATTTATATCAATATCATTTGAAATAATGTATTTAGACATATAATGTGCGTGCAGCGGTGTTTGTATGTCCAACATCACAAGCATACTTGTTTGGGATTTATACTTCAATAATAATCAAAGTATCAGTCCTTATTTATGTAGTTGTCAACCTGATTTTAGTGGCTGCTTTTTTGGTGAATGTTTTTTCCCTTGAACAATATCTGAATACACTGAAGACAGAATGAATTTAAAGGAGATCTGTTTCCCCCAATCTCATACATATTCAGGGTATTTGATATTATAATACATGCAAGACTAAACAAACAATCAAAAAAAAAAAAATGACAGAATTTCTAATCTGTTTACTGTACATAACGGTATGAAAGGAACAAGTTCTTTCAAAATACCTGTCATGTGAAAATCAGAGTAAGATTAAGACTTTTTCATTGTAAAAGCACAGTCTGGCTCTGCTGCAGAGTAAATGCAGATTATGGGAGCCATTAATTAACTTCCCTGCAGACTACCAGTCAGTAATTTATGTTAATTGCTATATATGAGTTGTAGTGAGTATGCAGTCTGCAGAGGGATGCAAGCCTCATTTATCTTTATCTGCTTGGTGTGTCCCTTAATAAATGGTACATGCTTTCAGGGAGAGGTCTGGTTGTAGTCATGGTAACCAGAAGAGCTGAGCAAGACAAGTATGTATATGACTTGGCCACTGAAAGAAATTCTGGGGAACTTTTCACTATTTTGAAAAGAAATGCATTTTTTCCCCCTGTGCTAACTCTTGAAGAAATGGGGAGTGGCTTATGGCAATTTAACTATTCATCAATAACTGTAACTGATATAAGGCAACATAAACATGCTATACACGTCTACTGTGAAGTGGTGGTGGATATCAGTTGACAGCTCTTGGGTTTAGCTATATGAGATGTTTGTACTTTTTATTTTAAAATGTCTAACATAAGAAAGGACTGTGCTCTGCAATGTTCTGTGTGTACTGTCACTCTTTCTGAATAAATGGGACTCAATGTCCTACTGGCATCTATTACAGCAGAGCTACAAAGAGATTATCTTCTTACTTTGAGTGAAAAGTCATATCTTTCTCAGTGAATAACACATACCACTTCTATTTTTGTGTGGGGGAAAAAAAAATGAAATAATGAAACATGCAAAACAAATAAGGTTTACAACAGTATTGCTATTACTATTAAAACTACCTTTGCAAAAATGAGCACAATTCTGAATGACAGTACTGGTTACGCAGATTAAGATATAATGAGCATTAATGAGACATAATTGTGTCTGTGAGGTACAGGTACACTGGGTTTAAACCTAAATTTCCCATTTATGTCTTCATGAATGCTACTTGCCACTTTCTAAGACATTACAAACCACATTAAGGGGTTGTTTTTTCTCTAATAATGTTGGTGAAAATTATATTTTATATAATGTTTTTGCTGCTAAAATACTGTCTTCCTTCCACAGAGAAAGGAAGAAATAATATGATATAATATAGATCAGATAGATAAAGGGAGTTGGGACCTCTTCGAAAGCTCATCTATATAAAATGACTGTTAGTCCAATAAAAAAATAAAAAATAAAAAAAGTATCAGCAAGTATTGCAATACTCATTTTTTTGCATCTGTCGACTCATACGACCATCTTCACCTTATATACTGTATATATATATATATATATATATATATATATATATATTCAGGTTGGATATTGAAAATATCAAACCCAAAACCAAACACAACCCTTTAAAGCAACAGTTTCTATATGACAAATAGTCAGCCACATTCTCGGGCAGCGATGGAGAACCTATGGCATGTGTGCCATTGCCACCACTGCCTTCAGTGCAGGCCGCGGACCTGACAGTTTTCAGGGTGGATCCGTGGCCTATACTGAAGGAGCGCTAGACCATAGAGAGAAAGTCTACCCTCATGCAGCTGTAAATATGAACATCACCAACAATTACATGCCTATTAAATTGCCACTGTTAAGGTAAAGAGGTTTGTCTTATTACTATTTAATATAATTATTTTCTTACATTCAGTTGTATTTAATTGATGGTCACTATTTGACATCTACCGTACTGTCTGTACTGCAGATCAATGTGAATTTCAAGTCAGCCTATAAGTCAAGTCACTGTTGAGACATTTTTAGGAAACCACCATTAGTGAGATAAACGGGAATCTGACTGATATTTTATTATATCCTGCCTCCAGAAGAGGGAAATGACAGACAAACAGATAGAATTTGAATAAATCATGATTCTGCTACATTAAAAAACAGCCATGGACACAAGAATAGGCTTTGCAGCAGGGGTTCAACCACTTTATCATGACCAGATCCTTGTAAATTCTCTTTTTTTTTGTCTGGGGTGGTGCTACAGTAAGAGGGGCCCCAGTTGATCCAGGAAACGGATACTAGTCATGTTAGGTATGCCACTGAAAACATGAAAGGTCATTGTATTTGCCTCAGATATGTGAACTCAAAATGTTGGAAATAGGGTCAATTTACAGCTTGTAAATTAATACAACAGCATAGAATATTTTAGTTATAAAACACAATGTTTCAGGCTAGGTTTGTTCACACTGAGCAAAACATGCCTAAGGTCAGGAATGAGCAAACTATGGAAATCTTTGGCCTGGCCCTTCTGCCAACGTCGGGTTACAGGGCTGGGCCATGGGGTAGGCTGCCATGTTAGCCCCCCATCTCCCTGTCCAAGCTCTGTCTGATCTAGCGCTGAAGTTGACTTTCAAATTCCTGTGAGAGGAACGCTGTAGCGCTAAGGCTGAGTGCTAGATCAGATGGAGCTGTGACATGGAGAAGGAGGAGGGTGAGCACCAAGATAGTGCCCCCCTCCTTCAGAGGGTGGGGAGTAGGAAGATGGGGGCAGCAAAGTTTGTTATGCTCTATGGCAGAGGTCCCCAACCTTTT
>WMED01004923.1:1382-20111 GCA_019650415.1 Pipa parva
CCCTTAGTAGATTTCGCCCCAAGTCTGGTTCAGACATGGAATCCACTTACTGAAGGATGGAATCAATTTGATCTATGCTTGTATCTATACTGTCAAATGTGAGTGCATTTTTTGATAACTTTCCTAAAGTGCTAAATATCTCTGGACTATAAGTTTCTTTCTTTGTACTATTTTAAAGGCCAGCACATTTTTTTTCTATTGTGAGGATTGTTTGTTAAAGATTCTTGTGTACAAGAAAATTTTGCGGTAGGTCTTGAGCAACAGATGTTCGAACTCAAACTGACCTACTGGTTCTTTTTAAGTGACTGCACCCATAACACAAGTGTTTCTACCCATGTCAATCATATACAACAAAATTCATCAGACCTGCTTTACACAGACTTATACGTTAACCATAACAACTATATGGATGTGGGTTTATTACTATAAAGAAGCAATTTTCTTTTTTTTTTTTTAATGTGAACAGCCTGGTGAGCTTATCAGCACAGTTTTAAAAAGACATTACCATTACAAACTCTTAAAGGGGTTATTTATTATAGGGCAAAATTGCCTTTGCATCTACTTGTGTCACTATGATCAGGAAGATGCAAATTCACTTCTTATTCATGAAGCAGTGGAAAGAATTGTCGAACAAGTGAACAGTATGTGTAGTGCACATCCAGTCAGTCAGACAAGAGTGAGATGTCTAGTCAAGTGAGGCAAATTCCCCTAGTGAAGGGCAGTGACGTCATCCTCACAATGTCCAATTAACTGTATATTAGTGATTAATACATCAATTTGTATGTCATCTTGTCACTTGATCACAGGGCTTATGTTCAACATTGGAGCCCTGCCATCAACCCCCCAATTCAGCAGTCTGATATAACGAAGTCCAATGGGTGAATTCGTTCCTTCGCAAGTCTGAGACCATTGTAAGCATCCAAATTGGTAGCAAACTAGTCACATCAAAGAGCCTTAAATAATTCTGTTTGGTTTCTGAGATCTACATTAACTACACTGTTTTTTGTGCCTTAAAAACATTATTACATACAAAAAAAACATTAATATGAGAAAGTACAGCGTTTAAAATTTGTGTTTTTTTTATAGAACATGCTACTTACCAATCACCATGTGAGTAAAGTAGAGAAATCTAATATCCATACAAAAATATATTGCTTTCACTTTAGAAGTAAAAACTAGAAGCAATCATGATTCGTAAGAGCTTTAATATCACATTATCCATTTGTGTCAAACCCACCTTCCAGCATTCTTAACAAATCCAATGTCTGCCAGGACTTGTTGGCATATATCACAGCGGAAACACTCCGGATGCCAGCTGTTGTTCATTGCCTTAATGACCCGTCCGATAATAAACTCACCTGTGGGATGTACAATATCCATTACTATTATCACATTAAAAATCATAAACAGCAACCAATGTATCCTAAAACAGCCTTTGCATTTATTAACTCCAAAAGGTCAATGATCAGTGAATTACATATTATAATTGCATGCTGCTTACACGCTGCATCTCATGTAATAGGCCTATTTGAAATAGAAATATCTCTTGCTATAAAAGTTGATACTTTAAAGGAAATGATACACAAGTATAGCAAATTTACATATATTGGTGAGTAATAAAAACCTACCACCAATAATAACACCAATTATAATCTATAACTCTATATCCATCCAGAAGGGGATATATATCTGTTTAAATGTACTGTTCATATAGGTTATTCAGACTTTCATCCAAAGCAAAAAAAAAAAAAAGGTAAATACAGAGGAACAATTTCCCTTAACTAACAGTTACCAATAAAAAACAAAAAAAACAAAACAAAAAAAAAACAAAACCTTTGAAACCTACAAAAGCATATGCTTGTACTTACCACACTGATGGCAGCAGGGGGCAAACAGCATTTGAAAATCATGTTCACAATATTTTCTTCCTTCAAACTAAAAACAAGTAATAAAAAAGTATGTTAAAACCATCACTTCCCTGTGGTAGCTGCAAATAAATGAATTGGTGTCTTTGATTTTAAGTACAGAAATGTCCCATAACCATGATGGGTAATGTCACACAAGTCATTTTCTCACTGGGGGTAAAACCAGCAGCCAAACACCTCCCATTATTTTTAATGGGGGACTGCAACAAGACTTAAGGGGTTTTGTCCGAGGGTGCTTTACAGAGAGCCAAAGACATTTTATAACAGTAAAACCCTTTGCTGATAAATGCCTTGTGTGACATTACCCTCTGCACCTCTCTAGGAACAGTCCTGCCTTACATATTAGAAACAAAAGACTGGGGTTGCAAGTGGCTCTCTATACCTATATGCAGCAGTAAAAGTACAGCAATCCAAAGCACTAGTAGTGTGCGTTAGGAAAAGTCATGCTGTATAAACATTCACCTCTATGGCACCCACCTTGTGGTTCTAAAGGAAGGTGAAAGCTGTGGCCAGTCTAACAGAAGGAGGAAAATTCCTTCTACATTACAAATGGAAATCATACCTTTTCACTCCTTTACCCTAGGTATTACAATCAGTAATGAAGTCACTGACTGAACGAATTAGCTGCATCACAGTAGATTGTATTGATGGATAAAACAAAGTGAATATGAAAGGATGCTAGAGCACATTAAAATATTATTTACAAAGATTTCAGTTCAGTTTTCCAAAGAACAAACTGGAAAACAAACCAACTCAAACTCAAATTCACCTCAGTGTAAACCAGATCATACACTGTTTGGTGAAAGTTCAAGCATCAACTGTTATTGCTCTATTTATTTGAATGTGTAGCAGTGAATTTTCTTTTTTTGAATATATCAATTTTGGATAACAATAGTATATTTCAGATAAAAGGGAGTGAATGATTAGTAACACCTTCACCCAATTGGAGGCAATGATGTAAGAAATGTCTTGACTGCAGGTTGACTATTACCCAAAAAACACTAAAAAGACATTTAAAACCACGGCCTCATAGATAATTTGCCTAAGAACAAGTTTTCCACTGGAAAAAATTAATATTTTGTACAATTTTCTCAAAGTGAAAATATGCTAATTGGTACCAGAGGAAAATTCTTATATTTGTGTATTTATGATGTTTGTTTGTGACCTCACCATGTCAGTAGTTTTTTCAAAATGTGGAGCAAAAATTAGATGTGGACCTGGTTAAAGAGGAAACATCCTGAGGTGAAATAAATTTATTTGTTAAATTTGTAGATTATAATTTTGAATAACTTATCTTATTCAAAGAGAATAATCCCAGGATTTCCTTTATATAAATTGCAAGTTTTTCTGCTAAGGCAAACCACAGAAAAAGCAATTCATTCATTTTTATTAGAACCACTGGTAACATCCAACACAGCTGGCTAGGTCTGAAGCTTCAAGAGGCCCATTCATGGTTACATTAAAGTAAATGTAGAGCTATTCTAGGTTGTTTTCTACCATGTCTTTTTCAGTTGTGACAAATCATCTAGTACAGCCTTAGCGTTTAACATAGGTGTTAGCAACAAATCCTATAGCTGTAGATTTCAACTGCCACTGACTGCCCAATCCCAATACAGAGTTTAGTAATAAAACAATGTTTTTTTTTTTTTGTTTGTTTTTCATTGAAAGTGGGTCAGATGTATTGTGGAACCCAACCATTATGGCAATTTTCCAGAAGTTTGAAGCACCTTCTACCTGACTAGCCACAGAAAGGTAATTTCATTCATTGTGCTGCAGATATGGACAGATTGTTCAGAAAAGTTGCACTATAGCAGGAGGCTTAAGCAACCCACCAAAATGGCTACCAATCCTACTTCAATGGCTCCAGGTATGGCTGACACATTCATATTAGAAAATATACAGCAGACATATGCATTGTGAACTATAATTAACTGATAATTGTACATGCATAATATAATTTCTGCTGTGAACATGTTTGAAGAACCATAACCCTTTTCATTTTTCTATTAGAATTGCAGTTTCTTAAATGCAAGTTTTCTCTTTCACAGTTTATACATTCAGATGCATTACTTGAATTTGTTTCACTAGGCTTACACCAATATTCAATTGGTATAATTCTGTATCAATGCAATGTGTGTTTGTCTATGACTAATATTCTTGCGTACGTTTTTTTTTCTTTGTTGCAACCATCTTTTATATGATAAGTAAACATACATTCACTGTTCATTGCTTTGTGTAAAACCTTGGATAATAGCCAATGATGAATTCCCAAGAAAATCCATTTTGTCAAAAGATGACAACACACAAATTAAATTACAAGATTACATTTATTCTACATAGGAATAACTGCCATGTCAGTCCAAATGGCCCTATACTCTAAAGTCCAAATTGTTGCATAAAGGTGTGAATTTGCCAGCTAAAGACAGTTGCAATTGACTGCTACTGTCGCAGTTGCGTATTTACAATGAGAATTTTGTTGCAGTCACAACTTTACTATGGAAATATTGTCACAGCCGCAACTTTAAAAATTGTTGCAGTCGCAACTTTACAATAGGAGAATTGGTGCAGTCGTGGATTTGCTATTGGAGTCCACTGTTTGAGAATTTGACAGTCGAATTTGGACTTTAGAGAATAACCCCCTAAATGACTTCAACACCCTACACAAACAAATTCTCTTGAAGTCTGAATTAAGCAAATGCCAAAAAGAAACCTCATTTGTGTACAAAGCAGCACTGGATGTTGCAATTTTGAAAAATATATAAGTTGGGAAACTATAAGCAAGTCCTCAAGGAATACATTTCTGAAGACCTGGGTTATTATTAGCAAACAACTGTTTATGGAGGTCTAATCACCAATAGCAACCAGTGTGAGACTCTATTTTGACAAGTGAATTCTAACTGCTGATCATATAATAAGCTGTGCAAAAAATGCTGAAATCTTTCCTTAACATCAGTGGCTGAATAATCTTCAGATTGTAGATCTGAATGTTTGGACAACTGTCTGTCCAACTGGATCAATCACTAGGGCAGTGGTGTGTAGTCTGTCTAAATCAGCAGACCAGATTTACAGCCCTGACATATAAAGATTCAGGGGGTTATTCACTATAGTCCGAACTGTTCCGTATAGTTGCAAATTTGCCAGATAAAGACAGTCGTGTCTTTATAATGAGAATATTGTCGCAGTCGCGACTTTATTATGGGAAAATTGTCGCAATCTTAACTTTAAAAAATTGTTGTGACTTTACAATGGGGAAATTGTAGTAGATTTACTATGGAAATCCGCTGTGGTTGAATTTGCACCTTAGTGAATAACCCCCTTAGTAGGCACACATTTTCCTTGGCCAGGACAGTAACTTCATGCCCACTCAGCTTAGAACTGAATGAATGCATTTTATGGGAACAGGTATATAAACTGCATACAGTTTATATACATATGCACTGTTAGCCATAGATTTACGCAAAGGCAAGAGAGTATAGGTGATACCATTTATTGGCTAACGGAATAAATGTTAAAAACAAGCTTTAGAGGCTCCTAAGGCCTCTTCATCAGTAATGAAGAGTTACTTAATGAATAAGAGTAATGAAGAGGCCTTAGAAGCCTCGAAAGCTTGCATTTACCATCTATTCCCTTAGCCAATAAAAGGTATCACCTATACTCTCTTGTCTTAACTGCATACAATCACACTATTCAGTGCATAAATAGAACAAACAAATTAAATGCTTTGTACACGCCAATGGGGCAACAGCTATGGGGGCACATATATGCTGGTGGGAACAACAGACCAAACACTATGCTTACATGGACTACATTATGGATAATTAAAACAACCAGAATAGAAAACATATAGCTACCGTAGCTATATAAATTTGTGATCTTACAATTGAGATAGCATTTAGGATTAGCTTTGGTTATCTGCTCCACAGGTATGTATTAAATCCCAGATCCAGTATGGAGACAAGCAGCATAGTCAAACAAAACATACTTAGATAATCAATAATTATTGTTCAAAAGCATTTTTTAAAGGCATTGGTCAATAGAAACATTAGCACAGAAGATTTTTGGAGTGAACAAATATAGGCAACACATTTTTTACACTACTGTCTTCGATGTAAGCCTGTCAGGAAAACTGCTGTCAAGTCCTTTCTTCAAATTTGACCAGCTGCTGGACTGTAACTAGAATCCCCATTAATTTCTCTGTATGGAGATGTGCATATGATTCAGATGGGATCTGGCATCTTTTTAATGCAAGTCAACCAAATGCAAGTTAAACATCACTTTTTCCTTCTTTTAAAATCGGACCTCACTCAAAACCTCACTGAAATCAGTTACATGATAGGTGCAGGTGATACCTTTTTAATGATGCTAGAAATAGACACTTGCAGCAATTCTGAAAAGTAAAAGTAAGATTTCACTTCTTACCTCATAGAAGAGTCCTTCAGGGAACTGCTGAAAACACTGTGCACATACAAAACACTGTTCGTGATACAACTCTCCATTGCTGTTGACAATCTTCTCGGAAGGCGCAAAGCCAGCCCGGCAGCGCTCACAAATTGCATTTGCAAGAGCATTTGCCATGTTGCTGTAAAAAAAGATTTACACTTCAGAATGGCCTACAGATTTTCAGTCTCCAATAAGTATTAAAAAATGTAGCAATAATGTCAATACAATGCACTTTCAGAGCCTAGTGTTAAATAATACTGTAAAGCTAGCATTTAAGCTGTGAATATGTAATTATAAGGGGAAATTACAAACTAATATTTAAGCTGTGTAAATGTAACTGCTTTTTGTATTTATGCAGACATCTTGTGTCATGTATTGCAATTGCAAATTGAATCCTTATATACACACAGAACCTACCTTATTTATGTATTTGGTGTATACAACCAAGAATTTATTTGAAAGAAGAAATGAAGGTTTGTGTGTCAGTACTAAGGTCTATACATTAGACTATCTATACTATAAGACTATCTGCAACAGAACCAAAAGCGGTTGAAGGTTTGTAATACTTGGGTATTTAAATTTGTAGTGATACAAGTCAAGCTTGTAAAGCAGAGTACATAGAAAACAAAGGCAGAAAGCAGACTGCAACTTATTGGGTGAATGAACATCCTTTACATATTTCGGGCTATGCTTTAAAAAGGACATTTACCTATTCTATGTAAGATCACTTTATTACTGATTCAGACAAGGTCCACGCAGCAATAATAATCACAACATATATCCTACTTAAGGCCACGGCCACAATGGCCATTTTGTACCAAAGCTGAAAAAATTGCTTCCATTGTTTCAAATGGGATAATCTAAACAGGCTATTTTGTTTTGCATCATAGACAATAAATGGCAGCTCTCACCATAAATAAAAAAATATAGGAAAACTATATAGCTACAAATCAAGCAAATAATTTCTCTAGGAAGATAAAAAAAAAACATTGAGTAATAAGTTGAGGAAAAATGGACTTCAGCACTGAGCTAACTGATACATACATCATTGTTTGCAGTACACAAGTGAAAATCCATAACTGGTACAGTATATGCATTTGCATATTTCCTGGATAAACCATGAATGACATTTACAAAGGAAATACTGGTTTCTCCCCTCCATCTTTTCCTTTCACAGCAGTTTAACAAGCATGTCATATGGGATGCTTACTCCAATCTGTCAGCCTGTCTCACGTTTCTTGTAATAAACTATATTTATTTACCAGGATTCTATATTACAGATTAGCTGAGGCATTTTGTAAACACCATCAACACTATATTTATCAAAGAGTGAAATCAATTGTGCTAATTCAACATTAATTTCAACATACTGGCAACAGACATAAATTCCCATATGCAATGTAACCCAGTTTGTTGAATTTTGGTCACCAGCAAAGTCACCTAAATTACAACTGTTTATGTAGTCATTTCAATGGCAGACAATTCCTAGCTCATGTGGGCACTGGATGAACATATTTTGCCTTTTAAGTGAAATATTGCCAGAATATTAACAGAAACCGTGCTGCAAGCCACACAATTTTCCACTTTCACCTGGAAAAGTCAAATTCATGTATTTATGCCAGTATGCTTAGGCAAAAAGTAATAATTTTGGCAGATTATGTGAACTGAAATGAACCAACTTACTAAAAATTGCAATATATATATATATATATATATCAATTTCTTTTTTTATCTTTTCCGAAGCCTTTCAAATGTTAAACTCAACTGAACTTATACAGTAGCTACTACTCTCATGCAAATGCATCCAACCAAGGTGGTTATTCACTAAGGTGTGAATTCGACTGTCGGATTCCCATTGCAAATCTGCTACAATTTCCCCATTGTAAAGTCACGGCAATTTATCCATAATAAAGTCGCGACTGCGACAATATTCTCATTATAAAGACGCGACTGTCTTTATCTGGTGAATTCACACCTATACGCAACAGTTCGGACTTTAGTGAATAACCTCCTAAACGTGGAAAGCAATCACACAAATGACTATATAATGCAAAAGTGCCACAGAAAGCATATATGGGGGGAAAAACCTATTAAAACTGAGCTCATGTGGCAGTTTCACAAGGTAAAGGCAAGATGCATATACAGCAGCATGTCTTACACACCAATGCAGGGTCAGAAAGCTTTCTGAGCTGCCCAAATCCTCCATTTCATTGTGTGCAGCCTAAATATAGGCAAGACTGGTTGCAGATCTCTCAAGTGTCCCAGAGTGTTCTGGACAATACAGTTTTTTAGATCCTGTTCTATGGTCCTGGGTCCCTTGGCAGCATTCCCTGTCCCCACCTGGCCCACTCCCTTTCCCTGTACCTGATTGTAGTCTGTAACTAAACTTGTTAAAAATATTATATACATTTCAGAAAACATCGCTCATAAAGCATTACTGTAATACTTCAATTTCACATTCCTAAAAAAATGTTCAGTGCTCCTGCAGCTGACTTAACAGAGAAATACAAAATCTAATCGGATGATGTGACAGAAAAAGGACCTTGTCAAAGGGCCCGGACTAACTGGTATAAACTGAATTTGTAAAGAAAGGTTACATAAGGAATGTATATATTTATCATGTACATTAAAAATTTTGCACTTTAATAATGAAACTAACTAACTGTTATTGTTAAACTTCAGTGTGCACATACATATATTATAAACCTTAATCATAATAGATAAACACAACAGTTGCCGACTGCCTGTTTAGAACAAACAGGATTTCCGGATATTACAATATATACTATGTTGGTTAATACTGTGATAACTAAATTGCACATATAAATTAAAGTAATCATTTTAGGTGTATGTTCCCCTCTTCCTTCACACACAACACCCAACTTGTCATGGTTAAGGGGGAAATATAATGGTGGCCTATATCAACTCTGTGAGCTGCGATTTTGAGTAGGCTTGACTAACCAGACCTATTTGTAGCAGTGGTGTTTTGGGAAAGTATGCACATTACTACCATTGCTATTCTTGCACATTTAGCTAAATGATTTGTTATGTTTGGTTTAGCATGTCCTCTGATATTGCATGCACATGTTTCCCAAAGTGTCAGTTAAACTTTAAAGTGCACCTGTCACCAGTATTAAAGTTCCAGTGGGAGAGAGCAGGACACTAGCTGAATTTGTTGCTTATAAATGATCAGCTCACATAGGGGGTTATTGGCTAAAGTCTGAATTGTTGCATAAAGGTGTGAATTCGCCAGTTAAAGACAATCGGTATAGACTGCTACTGTCGCAGTAGCATCTTTATAATGAGAATATTGTCGCAGTGGTGACTTTACTATGGAAATATGGTCTCAGTCTCAACTTTACAAATTGTCGAAGTTGCGACTCTACAACGGGAAAATTGTCACGGTTGCGGATTTGCTTTAGGAATCTGCTTTTTGAGAATTCAACTTTTGAATTCTGATTTTAGTCAATAACCCCCTTAGAATTTAGACAGAATGGTGTCCCCTTGCACTTCCTGTCAACTTGGGGAACAAGAAGTTGTTATTAAAGGAGAACAATATGCTTGTTACATCCAAGGGTGATTCACAGAGGGGGAGAGCTTTTTAGGCACTCAAAGGAATTGGGGCTTCTACCATTTGAATTCTGCAAAATGGAGTCCCAGGCTCCATTCCAAAGATGGCTTATAGGAAACTTTAAAAGAGCTTTAAAACACTAAGACAGTGATAGTGAACCTCTTTGGCACAGAGTGGCGAAAAGGTGATGTTACTCACCAGCTCCTTCCCCCTAAGTGCAAGTGCTAATGAGTGATGTTATCGCGCCTGTGTCGGGGGAGAAGCGATCTCCAGTGAGCAAGTGGTCTTTCAGCATAGGCTGCAGATCCAACCTGAAAACTGTCAAGTTGGGTCCATGGCCTGCACTGAAATACCTCTCGCTTGCTGGGGGAATAAGGAATACCAGCACAGCAGTGGCGACTGTGCACGTGCCCACAGAGAGTGCTCTGCATGCCATAGGTTCGCCACTGCTGCACCAACACATCAGAAAAGGAAGGCAAATTCCAGCTTTAAATTGTATTTCCTCTTTGATGTTTGCAGTCATTAGGTGAATTAACTATACTGGCTTGTTTTCTATGAAAGTTTGGACACTAGATATTCATTAAGGGAACACTCTGGCCCAAAATAAAAAAATAAAAAAAACCACATGTGTTTCCTTATGCTAATTAACATATTTTAGTAAATAATTTTTTTTTTTTTAAAGCTTAAAAGTGACATTTCTTACCTGTAAAGAAGTGCTGTGCAGCACTTCCGTGTTGCATAAGCCCTCCTCAGAAACTGCCGGCGACACTACGGCATCGGGATGAGGCAATCTCTCTGAGGAGTGCGTTCCTCTGCAGCCACTCTCCCAGTGAAGCCCCACATCGGCATTTCCTAGAGGTCACAAGGGAGAGTGTGACGTCATCAATGTGTCCTCCCTGGATGACATCACCATTTCCCATGTGACTTATAAATAAATCGTATTTACTATAATATGTTAATTAGCATAAAGAAACACATGCTTTTTTTTTATTTTCAGGCGGAGTGTTCCTTTAAGTGCTTTAGAAATCCACATGGCAATAAATTTAATTTCAGAGATAATATTTTTCAAAGTAATGCACAGGAATCACTGTCATGTCAATCCAAATTTCTTTTTATGGTGTTACTGGTCCTTTAACCAGATTAGAAACACTTATGAGAGGAAAAGAATTCATAAAGGTTATGAAAAAAGCTTTTAGTTACAGGTTTATGACCATAAAACTGAGAAGCCCAACAACCAATGCCAAGGTACTCCAAGTATGGTTGGTCTAATCTATTACTTAATTTCATTACTAGAAGGCTGACTCCACTTTTCTTGGTTACATTTTCATTATAAAGGATACCAAGAGTACTGAAAGCATGAACTTCATCTGACTATTGCCTTTTCATTGTTGTCTCAACCTTTAATTTAAAGGGACATTTGTGGGGCTGCAGCAATGGAATCAGGTGCAGTTGCTGCATGGAAGTTTAGCCAATCTTCTTACCTAGTAACTCTGTCACACACTACAGAGCTTCAAAAAAAATTGTGGGGACACCCAGATGTTTAAAATTATCGTATTTTTCACTCTATAAGACACACTTCTCTCCCCCCAAAAGTGGGTGGAAAATGTCCATGCATCTAATTGAATACATTTTCTTTTTCTTCAACTGCAGCTGAAGAAAATTCATAGTCCTGACCTTCCTCCAGTGTACCAGTGAGCCGCCTCCTGTCAGCACTTCTCCAGACTGAGTTAGGTTGAGCCAACAAGAGCAGAAGGCACAGAGGAGCGCAGTTGTGCTCAACCAAGCTCAGCCTGGAGAAGTACCAACAGGAGGCTGCTCACTGATACAGTGGAGGAAGGTCAGAAGGGAAGCAGGCAGGGGAAAGAGGGCAGGCAGGCAGACATGGGAGGGAAGAAAGGTAGGGGAGGTGTGGTATACTTTATTAAATATTTATTTTTATTATTATTTATTAAATATTTTATCACACCATTTGGTTCAGAATATTTTTTTTTTTTAATTTTCCTTATTAAAATTCTAGATGCTTTTATGGAGTGAAAAATACAGTGTATCTGCAGCAATGAAACTTGCACCCCTGATCTTTTAATAGTCACAGGGGGTAATTCACCATAGTCCGAACTTGCCCTCCAATCCTTCGCCTCTGCTCGCACAGACAGTTATGCGCTGGCTGATGTCCTGCGCGTGGACATCAGTGAACGCTTTAAAGGGATTCCAGTCTCGGCGAGGCTCAACTCGAGTCGCCTCGCGAGACTGGAATCCCTTTAAAGTGTTCGCTGATATCCGCGTGCAGGACATCAACGAGTGCATAACAGTCTGTGCGAGCAGAGGCAAAGCATCGGAGGGTAAGTTCGGTCTATGCTGAATTACCCACATAATCTGTGCAAGCGCATATATTTTATGCAACCAATACAAATGACAGGACATAACAGTTAGGACCTACCAAATTTAGGGTACCTAGGCACTTTTTTGTGGACTTCTGATTTTTACAATCCCAAATATGAAATATTTCATAATCATGAATAGGTAAGTAAAACCCTTTTAAAATATATGTACTTGCTCAGAATATGAATACTTAAAGAATAGATTGGATAGGGAATGCACATTTCCTTTTTCCATGGTTTAGTACAGTATACAACACTGCTTAAAAAAAGATTTCCCCTTACTATTTGGACATGCAATAATAGACAGATTTAATTTTTATGCAAAACCCAGACATAACCTACTTACCTTACATTTATTTTTTCTTACTTAGACATGTCTACTATATACTGTGATGCACAGATTAAACATTGAAATGCAGCAGTAATCAAATACACCAGACAGTTGCAAACCACTCCCAACAGGGATCAATATATTAATGTGAGAGGCATTTGGAGCCAAAAATACAGTATATCAATAAAATTAGGCGAGATAAAAAAATAAATAAATAAAATGTGTGTATATATATATATATATATAATATTCACCATCAGCCTGAGAAAAAACAATTGGATTGGAATGGTGTTTAGTCCTACATAGATGGCATGTGCAAAAAAATAGCTTTTGAAGTCAATTTCCTGATTTTCTATTTTCTATTGATTTATGCTCATTTTTTTCTCTTTTTTGGGTGTCTACAGCTATCTTCTACTAAACAAACACTGAAATCCAGAAAAGATAACTTAGGCCAATTTAAAACCCAGAACCAACCAGTATTTTAGTTGACCTAGCTCTAAATATCAGGATATACACATCAGGAAGGACAAGAACTACAGAGAATCTATGTAGTCATTTTAGTCCTTCATCTCAAATGTGCTCCGGGGCACTTCTCACTTTTGAGCATGCTCTAGCTAATCTCCTCTCCCAATGAAACAACAATGAAATATATAACTAAATGGATGGTAGCCAAGTACATTATGTCATTGTGGGTACATTATGTCATTGTGGGTACATTATGTCATTGTGGATAGTACCCAGACGGAAAGAGAAGCAGTTTAAGAGGGAAATTTGCTCCCCCATTTTCACCAACACAAATGAAAAATCTGGTTGTCCTATACAACACCTGTTTAAACCCACCCTCCCCATTGAGTCCTAAGCACATTTCTTTACAGTGCATGTGTGAGTTAATCTGTCCTCTAGTTAGAGGGACAGAAAGACTGTAAATGTGCAGTAAAGTCCTGCAATCTGGTTTCAAAGGGAGAAGTAGCTAAGAAGGTGCTAGTCAGGGCCTGAAAGCAAATTTACTAAAAATATTAAGCAGAATGATGAGTTGTTATATATGAATATAAATACTTCCAAGCTGGCTAGCATATAGGATAACCAGTAGCCAAAGACATCAGTGATCCTTTATAATGACACAGAAAAAACTATTTAATTCATGTAATGTTAAAAGTGCTAACTGTGCCATAATACTGTCAATACCTTCTTGTTCCAGCCAATTGATGCCGACTTGACTGTCAATTTTTTATACTATGTGGGTTAATTTGAAAAAGCAATAAAATCCTTTAGCTAAAAAGATACCCAACACCTATTCTGAAACAAAAGCATATAAAAAAAGATTTACAGCAGAGCATTCTTGTTGGCTGAAACAGCAACTGATGACAGAGCAGATTATTAAACATGCCTAATCCTTAAAAGGCTAAAATCATCTTGGCTGACTTGTATATACAATAATAAAGCAAGTTAGTCTTTGACAACCACTCATCTCTATGTTTATAGCAAACGAGAACAACTATTTGACCAACAACCTAGATTAGCATTAATTTTTTAGCATTAAAAATTACACAGGGAATTTCAAAGAGGTTTAAACAACCTTGGCAATTTACAGACAATGCACCAGCACTTACAATCTTGCATAGAAGTCACATATTTCCTTGTACACCTTTACATCACTGCGCCTCCTTTGTAAGTTTGACACAGGCTTTTCATCCTCTCCTCCACCCTCTTGGGGTACACAATTGCTTGTGACTTCCATTGGTGGCAATTCCCCATTCTCTGGAATATCTGGGTGAATCCGACTTTGATAATCCATTCTTGATAAATCCCTTTAAACCAAAGTGTGAAGAAACAGAACACAGTTCTGTGCAAAGTGGGGTGAAAGCAGTACTCCAGACCACTGACTACAGCAGACTGACACAATGAGTCACATTGAAATACATTACAAGGCAGCAAGCAAATTCCACAGCACAGATTCCAACTAAGGCTGTAAAGTAGAAACACGTCACTTATGATAGGTGGGACTCAGCTGCTCTCTGATGTTGATGTTAAAAATTCCATTCCCTCCAGAGAGTGGAAAATTTACTGTAAAATTGTACTCCCATATTGTTTACTGCTCTGCTGCCAACATAATTTGCGGAGTAATCTTATGTACAATAATAAAAAAAAAAGACATACTACCAAACAGCCAGATAGCTTGGATATTAAAGGACCAGTAACGTCAGGGAAGAAAATCATTTGGAGAGCCATGACAATTATTCCCACCTAGTATTAGTCTGATGTTGAATTTCTGACGATTATTTCTGTGTACATATTCAACCTTTAAGGTGGCTGCAATCACATTCTATTTGCTTGTTAGATAGTGGAACTCCAGCATAGAAGTAATGTACCCCAGAGTGATACTGTGTTTGTCTGCAGCAGTCACAGAGGCCTGGAGTACTGCTTTCATCTCTCAGTGAAATTTCCATTTCAAGTTCCTGCAGTTTAACCTTTAACAAGATTTGGGAACATGTAATAAATAATTATATTATTCATTTATTATTTAATACATGTTCCCAAATTGGGATCGTTGGACTGTTAAAGGTTAATGGGATTTATCAGAATTAGAAGAATGGAATTTCAAAGTAGGATTTACCCAGATATTCCAGAGAATGTGGGAATGCCACAAATACTAGGGACAAGCAATTTCATAGCCCAAGATGATGGAGGAGATGATAAAAAGCCAATTTAAAACTCCAAAGGGTGGCACCGTATGTTGAGGAAATATATGAATTCAATGAAAGACTGTTGTCTATAGATTGTCATGGCTAATTAACACACCCCATACAGTTCCTCAGATTTCTATGGAAGCTAAGATAGTACATATTCAGAAACATAAACAGTATAATAGGCAGTCTGACAAGAAAAAGAAAGCAGAAGCTGTAAAAGATTGTCTAATGGCAATGAGTCAGGCTCGGCTGGAAATCCTCTTACGCGTCTCAACCTCCATATAGGGTTTTAACTTCTGTTGACACTAGACTCTCTGGCACTGAATCGTATACTTATTATAGAAATGCCTGCATACATATTTCACCTTCTGGCTTGACCTTTAGCAGAAATAGCCAGGTTGAGAGAGGAAAGTGGGGATTTTCTTTAGCACTTTTTTTTTTTTTTAAAGTATAATGTTTGTGTGGCTTGTACCATCGGTAAGACAGAAGGGGCATTGTGCAGCTTCTAGACCTGTCAAAAAAGACAAAGGGGTTATTCACTAAGGTGCAAATTTGACTATCGAATTATCAAACAGCTGATTCCCATAGCTAATCCGTGACAATTTTCCCTTCATAAAGTTGTGACAATATTTTCATTACAAAAACGTGACTGCAACAGTAGCAGCCTATTGCAACTGTCTTTATCTGGCGAATTCGCACATATACGCAACAATTCGGACTTTAGTGAATAACCCCCAAAGGTTGTTACAAAAAATACCAGATACATTTTCTTTGTGTATTCCCAAATTGCTCTTTGAATATATTAATGCCCAGTACTGCACACACTAGCACACAAATTGACTCAAAAGATTTCCTAGTGAAGTAAAGTACTATACCACGTGACGCCCGTACGTGATGACGTTCGGCTGAAACGTCATCACTCGACGCGCGGTGACGTCAGAGAGGGAGGTCGCGGCCAAAAAAGGTTGAGAACCGCTGCTCTAGGTCTTCTCTTTACCAATCTTTATGCATAAGAAAAAGAAAAGAAAAAAACTTTTACAAAACTAAAGGCAAAATTTATCGCCAGAACACCCTGAAACTTCTCGTGGTAAGTATCTCTAGATTTGCTTCAATCGATACTTGCCATGAGAAACTTTTTCTACTGAATATATCCATGGAAAAGGGTAGCCATACCGTATAGCTACCTTTCCATGGATATATTCAATAGAAAAAGTTTCTCTCAGCAAGTATCGATTGAAGCAAATCTAGAGATACTTACCACGAGAAGCTTCAGGGTGTTCTCCCGATTATTAAACTCAGAAAAGTGAAAACGAGCTTTTCCGAGTTTAAGAAATTTCTAACAAATAAGAAAACTCTGCAATGCACTACACATTATTTTAGGCCAAATACAAAACTTTCATTTTAATGAAATATGGCTGAAGACAGCCATATAAATGTATCCAAACTATTGTAGACCTGCAGTCCCTAGTTCAGGCAAACATAACAAGTAGGTACTGTATTCTATATCACAGAGGTAAGCAACCTTTGCAACCGAGGGATCTATATACTTGCGGCTACCTCAGCCCTTTTAAATCCGGAGCTGGTGACGTCAGCGGCTCCGGATTGGCTAGCAACCCGGAAGCGCTGAGTGAGCTCTCTCTCTACAGTGCTTGCTAGCAGACTGTAATAAACTGTGCTTGCACCGCTCGTTACAGTGGAAGAGCCAGATATGGCCATCAAAAGAGCCATATCTGGCTCAAGAGCCATAGGTTGCTGACCCCTGCTATATCATATAAAAGTGCAAATTTAAAAAAAAAAAAAAAAAAGGGCCGTGCACATATCAATTAATTCAATAAAACTCTCCAATATATTGTTGTTTTTAAACTGATTTTCTAGATATTATTTATCAGACGAAATCAGTGTTGATTGACTTCACAGAATGAAACATTTTTATTGCTCACTAGTCAAAGAACAAATAAATCAACACTTGTCAAATCTACAAATGAATGTTTAAAATAAACGAACAAAATCATTCGGAAACTGCTCTCATCTCTGGAATAATTTAAAAGCAAACAATCTTCTTTAATTACCTGAATAAAAGAATTAAATATAGCCATTTTAATGGACAATCCAAAGGTTATACTATTTAACAAATACTTGTCTGAGGAGAAAATGACAAAAATTTGTGATAATATACATATACCGTATAGGAAAACTATACAGCAGTACTTGGTTGCACAGGGTTAAAGTTCCACAGAGATTTGCGTTCTCAGGAAACTACACCACATGCTTGCAATAGATAATGACCATGAGAAGACAAAATTATATTTAACAAACAAGTCTGTGATCTTGCATTGCACAGTTTTTCATTTACATGCTTGCAGTGCCGAGTCAAATAATCAGCAAAAACAGACACAACAGCAAACCACTACCAGTTTTAAAGTAGTTAATGTCTATATATGGAAAAGGTTAACTGTAGTCACTGTAGACAGTCCTTGTGACTTACAGAGGGAGAAATGAATCAAAACATCACATCAAACAACACACAATTATTGGCTTCCACAGCAAGAGAGGGAAATGCAAGACTGTTAGGTTAATATTGTATTTGACAAGTACATGTGGGGGAAGAAAATAGCTACCCTGTAAGGTTGCATGCCATGAAAGAGGCGATATGCTTTACACAAGCTTAAAAATAAAAAATAAAAAAATGGTATACCTGAATTTAGCTGTAATAAACATCTTCATTATCCACACAGAGATATGAAATCTTTATAACAGTTCAGTTAGAACTGTTCAATGTTGCTGAAACACTGACAATTGGGTGTCCTAATATTAGTATGTAAAGGGAATTAAGTTCAGCTTAAATGTTGGTTAAAAAATTTTTTTTGCGCTATTAAAATTCTTTCCATGTTTGTTCAGGTCTGTGCTGCCTCTTGTCCATACATCACATTCAGGGGCATATTCATCAAAGGGAAAATTTGAGTGCCAAAAGTGCGTTCTCATCATTTCGCGTTGCTTTGAGTTCTCTACTTCTTATTCACTAAATAATGTAAGATTCCCATAGCAAAGACACAACTGCGTCAGTTGCTGTCTCTTTTGTATTGTGGAAGTCAGTCAGACAGTAAGAGTCCTGCCATCAGCCCCCTAATACACCACTTCAATCTAGCTTAGTAAAACTGGCTAATGCAAGAATACGCTTGCCGGATTCACTACTGCTACAGACTTTGATCCTTGAATTTTCACATGGAGAGTTTTCTATATGTGAAAAATTAGATATGGAAAAAATTATGCAAGAGACATAGGGGGTTACTCATGAAACTGTGAATTCGCCATTTAAGTGTATTTGAGTCACTTTTGGGTCTCAATGCTCTGACAGTCATGAATTCTTTACTTCTTATATACTTTACAGCATCAGATG
>WMED01004924.1:4477-20111 GCA_019650415.1 Pipa parva
ATACTTGGCAGGGGTGCTGGATCATATACTTGGCAGGGGTGCTGGATCATATACTTGGCATGGGTGCTGGATCATATACTTGGCAGGGGTGCTGGATCATATACTTGGAAGAATTACATCCCTGAGCCCAAGCACAAAGATGCTTCAGTGAATAGAGCAAGTGCAGTAGCAGTTTGTTAAGAGAAGAAGAAATCAGCAAGTTACTAGTGGAAGCAGCAGTGGAGCATAAATCAGTCCAATCAGTAAGTATTTTCCCCTCCACCCCTTAAAGATCACCCCTGGACCTAACAAGTTGTAGCTCTCCTTTAAAGAATCAAGTTCTCCTTTAAGGAACCATATACATGTTAGCAATTTGCATTGTTTTTACAATAAAGACAGATGTAACTTAAATTTGAGTCTGGTCCAACTTTTATGATTTCATTTAACAATACTGCCTCTTGATACATTTCCCGCAATGTGAGCAAGTATTTTGGGCCAAGTGGACACATTTCATATGAAGAGAACACGCTGGTCTGTTTGCACAGCTATTGCTGCCCAACAAACACATATGGTGTTAGGCAGATGGACTGTTTGTTCCAAGAATGGAAACACATAAGGAAAGGATTAAACAGATCTTAAGTCTTTAAACATGGCTCTTTTTTATGGTTAGCAATCTCCATGAAGTGAGAAGATTATCCATGAATGAAAAGCTGTTTAAAATGTTTAATAACAGCGCAACTCTTTCAAGTTAATTATTTTGCAGAGGAGTGGATGACCTTCACTTAAGAGTGTTAATTGTTGACATCTGATAATATGTATAATGGTGTTTTAAGTGGGATGGTCCAGGTTCTTCGGGTTCAGTACAGTTATTTATATTTATATGGGTAAAAAAAATTTGTGTATCATTATGACATAATTTGGAGAATACAATTGCCTTTAGCAAGAAATTATATTGATAAAAATTAATCTGAAAAAAAAATGTGCAGGGAGAAATATGGTTTTAGATTAGTAGTCCAAATAGCATATTTCACTATATTATTTGAGGATCTTTACTTGTATAGACAATGCAAGTGAGGGTGGATTTTTGCATTTCAAACTTCATTTTGATTCTAGGCAGTGATGCGGGTGGTCATGTGGTCACCGCCACCACCACCAATGGAACTCATTTGTACTGTATCCCATAACTTTCTGACGCTGTTTTGGAGCCATTTTAAATTACTTAATTCTTACTTAATTACTTCATTGCCTGAAGAAAAGCGTAGGGACCAAAATGGAGGTGGATACACTTAGGACTTTACTATTGCCTGCAGTTGCAACTTTACTAAGAGAATACCCTTTTTTATGGATAAGGAGTAGAGAATCAGGGTGTAGCCACTCAAAGTGATGAGAATTCACTTCGACAGTCGAATTCCCCCTTTAGTCAATAACCCCCTAAGGCAAGTAATTCAGCAAAGAGCGAACGTACCCTCCGATCCTTTGCATTAGCTCACAGAGACTGTTACCCGTTCACCGAGTCCTGCACGTGGACATCAGTGAACGCTTTAAAGGGAATCTAGTCTCGCAAGGCGTCTCTAGTAGGTTTTTTGATTGTTTGAAAAAAAGGAGTACAGTAAGGACACCCCACGCTAGTACAGGGAGAATATGCAAACTCCATGCAGATAATGTCAAGGGTGGAATTAAACCCAGGACCCAGCCATACAAGGCAGTAGTACTCACCACTGAGCCTATGTTTATTGGCCACTGTGTATTATTTATCACAATATATAGCATATGTATGTTTTGAAGATGCATTTATAACATATGTGAATGGCTTATGTAGAGGTTTTTATATCATTTCCCATATCAGGGAAATCTGATGAACAGGAAGTAGGTGAAAGAGGAGGGGCTTCTGGAAGGAAGCAGCTATCAATTCAAAATTACAGGAACCAGTAATCAATATTCCAAAAAGCATGTGTTTAACAGTGGTAATTAGATGGGCAAATAACTCTTGAAGATTTAATTGTCCTTTAAAGTTATCCCTTTGCCTTTGAGACTGGCTCAACGTTATGTGGAACCAAAGGCAAAAAGGCAAATGTAGGGAGTTGTATTCCTTATGGTTACAGGGACTGAATTGTAAACATAAGGGGGGGGGGGGGGGGGGGGGGAATTTATTGTTCAAAGTGAGAATTTGACTGTCGAATGAATTCTCATCACTTTGGATGGCTACGCCCTGATTCTCTTCTCCTTATTGACTAAACAGAGGATTCCCATGGCAAATCCGTAACTGCGACAATATTCCCATAGTGAAGTCATGACTTTGTCAGTAGCTGTCTATTGAGTAGTGCTGCCTTTCTGCACTGTGCTCTGGGATCAATTCCACCCAGGACTTCATCTGCATGGTGTTTGCACCTGCTTTGGTTTCCCCCCACAATCCAAAAACATACATCTATGTGTGTGGCTGAATAGGAAAATTACATTGTAAGCTCCACGGGGCAGGGGCTGAAGTGAATAATGAATCTCTGTAAAGTGCTCTTTAAAATAGTAGCGCTATATAAAAAAAATGATTAAAAAAAAAAAATATCTGCTGGTAATCTATATTGTGCATTTAATATAATAATAAGCCCCTTTTTGCTAATTTGAATGGAATAAGCTCCTGCTGTTTATTTGTGTTTCAGGGCACCCAGAATGGTCGTACTGTAATATTCTCCATAACTGAAACCGTGACGCTGGCGTATGTGAATGAGAACAGGAGGATAGCAGTACTCTCTAATGTTCATATGTAGTTACAGTAAAATAACTTAATTTAAAGAGTTATAATGAAGCATTAGAAAGCTGTGTCCTCTCATTTCCTAGCATCTATTCCATATTTTTCCAGTCCTTTTTCTTGATTGACCATTACTGTCCTCATATTACCTCAGCCTCCAACATAGTATTCAATTCGCTGATGAATGTCAATGGTAATGTGTTTTAACAAAGAAAAAAAGTATTGGGACGATGCATTTTCTAGAAAATTCATGCCGCCTCATATTTCTGATTAAAAAAAAACTCAACCAATTCATCTGGTTAAATAAGAACTACTGCGAAAACACCTATAACGCTTGCTTAAGAGGTTTTAATGTCTGATAGTTTCCTAATGGGATTAGACTCACAAGGTATTTAAATGTGAGGAGCAATGCTGACAATTAGAAGTTCCTGATGCACATGGGGTTCCTCAGAAAGCCTTACTGAGAGTCTTATTAATTCAAAGCACTGAAAATGGTAATCTTTTATTTATCTGCTGAGTTTGTCTTTTCTTTTCTGCATCAAGGTCATGACCTATGTAATGAGGTGTCTGGTGGGGGAGAAAAAAAGAAAGATTCTCAGGAAAGTCAACACAAGTGTTTTTCTGGTTCGTTAGTGATGTCTCTGCCTGTTTATGCATTGAATTACTCTGAGAGTTTGAAAGGTTCATTAGGAGAAAATAAAAGGCTTCATTCAGTTAGGGTCTGGATGGCCAAAAACTGGTAGTTTACAAGATTTATCAGCCGACTTCACACTTTTTTGGACTCGGTTCAGTGCGTGTTCCACTCTTGCATGACAGCTCTGAAGCTTCTCCTGTTCCACCACCTGATGAATGAATTTTGCATAGCAGTATACAGTAGTGAAGCAGAACACAGTGGAACTTCAGTTACCTGCTTTTTAATTAAATGGCAGTCGAGTTAAACCTTAAAATAGCCCCGGATATTTTCATTTTACCAATAATGACAAATAATATAGGCATCAACTCTAACCAACCTCATCAGTGTTTAGACAATCCCTGAATTATGTGTACGGCTTCACAGAATATGTTGGTGCTTTATAAATTAACAATAATATTAATAGCAATAAATCCTTCCCCCAATATTCTTAAAAATGGCTATATTACTTTCCACTTAACAGGCCACAGCAATAAGAAGTTATCTGAAAGATTTCTCCTTGACTTTTTAGTTTGATAAATAAAGACTTCTCCACCAAGTCAGTTGTCCTACAATTTGAGCACACGAGATGATTCTAGTGAAGTTTATGTGATTTATGTCCATTGTAAACCTTTGAAGTGTCCCATGCAGCGATCACCTTGCTGGCTTCAGGCTGGTATCAGAACCTTTATTACAAAATGACTTGGCTGTTTGGAATCCTGCTCATGTCAGACGTTTGCTCCCTTCATCTAAAAGTGGCTCTACGGAGAAGCGCAAAAACAAAACAAAAATGCACTATATAGTGCTTATATCTGGGTTAAAAGTATATAGAAAGTGGAATAACCAATGTCCCAAAAGTGGATACAATGTGAAATTGATGTAAAAAAGCACTCCTAATTTCGGTTTGCTCCCTTCATGCCTAAATTCCACTGTACCATACAATAAGATATGTTAGAGGGTGTTGTAGGAGCATCAAAACAGAGAGCTAATTAGAAAATGTAAGTTTCCCAACCAGAAAGGGCAATGGGGGCAGGATTTCCAGGGACTGCATGCAGAAAGCCAGAGTAGGGCTAGCTGTCTTCACAAAGGATTTTCATAGAATGTGGAACTGAAGCCCAATGATTAAGGGGGTCATTCATTAAAGGCCAAATTCACCTTGCATAGTGACTGCATCTATTCATGTCAATATGATTAGGAAGATGCAAATTCACATCTCCTTATTTATGAAACAGTGACAGACGCAGATGCATGCATTGTGCAGCGTAGTCAGTCGCACGATAGTAGAATGAGAAGTCATGCGGAGTGAGGCAAATTATTCCTGTGAATGGCAGTGATGTCAGTCACATCGTATCCCACTAATTGTATATAAGTGAAAAATAGTTATTTTTATGTCACCTTGTGCCTAGTTCATGTTTAATAATAGACTAATTTAGTCACAGTCGCCATTGTCACTTTTAATCATGCCATGATTAAGCGCAACACGTGCGAAACGCATAGGCGTTGTGTCTTTTGTTGTTTTTAATCTTTTTTACTGTGCCCATGTGGTGAAATAAAACAAGTTTTTTACTACACAATTGGAGTGCCGGAATAGATAAATCTGTTGGCTTACTACTCCATTAAACAAGGTTATTGCAATGCTGGTGAATGCTTCTGTTACATATCAGTTTAGTTCTCTTTTTATCTTGATCCGTTATTTTTACCATCTCTTTCCACCCTGTCACACCATTTCTCTGATGTTCACAAGTTCTTATATCAAGAGAACAAATTATTTCCTCTCGTCATTTGATTCAGAGCAAAAAATAAAAAGTCATTACCTTGCCCGGCAAGTGTTTAAAAACATATTGACAAAGGCACATTCTTTATTTTTCAGTTATAAATGTCTGATAGTTTCTTCCCTTGTCCTGGTTCCACCATTAATATATCTTAAATCCAGTCAGCTGCGGCATATACCTGTGTTCAAAATAAACTCTTTCCTATATTACTTTTATAGTAGTTTTGTATAGCTAATAATTTAAATTGCTTCTGGTGACTGGGGATGGTTTTAACACAGGCTTTATTTCTCTCTTTTATATGTTATTATGTTCTAGTTTGCTAGAGAAGGAAACTAAATACAGTCTTTCAGAAATGAGATCTTTCTAAAAGCTGTGCCATCCTTGTTGGCATTCTCTTTATTAGACGAGGCGGCAGCATTTACATAAGCAGTGAAGAAGTGATTGCAGAGTAAATGATAGGTATTTGGAATGTAATAAAACTATATGGTAAATGAGATAAGGGTACATTAGGCTTGGTTCACAAGAGCGTATGATGCGCTGTGCATCATATATTCGTGTGAAGAGAAAAAAAGAAAAAAAGAAAAATACGCTCCAGTGTATTTTTCTTTTGTACTTACCAGTGACAGTGTGAATGCTCCCTCGGCGTCCACAGCACTTCTTGTGTGTCGCATTTTGGACGCAGCGTATATACATCGGCAAAAATATGACACACAGCATTCTGGACACAGCAGATGCGCGTCATACACTCGTGTGTCCAGAACTAGGTAAGTATCGTCGGCTTCAATGAAGCCGTTTTTTTATTTTTACACGAGCGTATGATGTGCAGCGCATCATACGCCCGTGTGAACCCAGCCTTAAGTAAACTGGTCAGTGGCTAATTTATAAAATTTTCATAGTCTTAGAGCTCCTGTCTAATGTGTCAAAAATCAGATTGTAAATCTAGTAGCAATGGACAAGGGGGTAAAGTTCTCATTGTAAGGCTGGGTTCACACGAGCGTATAATGCACAGCGCATCATATGCTAGCGTGAAAAAAATAAATATGGCTCAATGCAAACAGATGGTACTTACCTAGCTCCGGACACACCAGTGTATAATGCGCATACGCTGGGTCTGGAACACTATGTGTTGCATTTTGGCCAGTGTATTATATGCTGCACCCAAAATGCGGCACACAGGAAGTGATGTCAACGCCGAGGGAGCATTCACACTGTCGCTGGTATAAGTACAACAGAAAAATACGCTCGGTGTATTTCCTTTTTCTTCACACTAGCGTATTATGTGCTGAGCATAATATGCTCGTGTGAACCTAGCCTAAAGATCTAAGACTGTAAGGGGGTAATTCACCAAACAGCGAACTTACCCTCCGGATTCTTTGCATCAGTACGCATACCCGGTTATGCACGCGGACATCAGTGAATGCTTTAAAGGGATTCCAGTCTCGGCAAGGCTAGACTTGAGTCACCTCGCGAGACTGGAATCCCTTTAAAGCGTTCGCTGATGTCCGCGTGCAGGACATCAGCGAGCGCATAACCGGGTTTGCGTACTGATGCGAAGAATCCGGAGGGTAAGTTCGCTGTTTGGTGAATTACCCCTTAAGATTCATGTCCACAATGTTATCAGTTAAATGTTAGCATTTGAACCCTGTGCTGCATTTTAAGTGCATTGTGTTAGGGAGAAAAAACTGAGGCGGTTAATGGCTAAAGTCCGAATTTCTGCGTAAAGGTGTGAATTCACAAGCTAAAGACAGTCGCAAAAGACTGCTACTGTCGCAGTCACGTTTTATAATGTGAATATTGTCACAGTCATGACTTTACTATGGAAATACTGTCACAGTCGCAACTTTAAAACTGTCATGGTCACAACTTTATAATAGGAAAATTGTCGCGGTCACGACTTTACAATGGAAATCTGCTGTTTAAGAATTCGACAGTAGAATTCTCACTTTAGTCATTAACCCCTTGAGATGCACTTAAACATGTAGAGGGTGGAGCATACATCTCCAAGGTAACCTAAGGACATCGAGCAAGGAATATGTGAATGTCTGTACTAACTACAGAAAATTGCTGTTACAAGTGACATAACAGTTATTTCCATACAGCACTTGTAAAAATGTTATCTTTGAAGATAAATTCCTGTTTTTTTTTAAATTTGTGTGTGTTGTCTCTCTCTGTTGAATGCAATCAAACTAAGCTGTCCATAACTTCTTATGTATTAACTAAAGTTGGATAGCATTAGAACTGGGTGGGCTTTGTTTACCCTGTTTGTTAAGATAAAAGATAGCTACAACCAAAGGGAATTAAAACAAACTCCAAATAGTACAAATCAGGAAATCAACTTCAAAGATAACATTTCTACCAGCACAATGACAATTACCATGGAGTTATTAGTCATTTAGAAGTTGAAGGTCTTTGCTTAAGGTAAAAATAATTATTCCCAGGTAAAAACCTTTAGAGAGCAAAACATTGTCCATGAAATAATCCCAAATGTTAAAAGTGAGTTTTAATGAGCTCTAGTTTATAACCGTGCTCCCCAGTGTCATTTAGTACCTCTTAGGAAAGATATATTGAAACCTGTAGTTGGCTGAATACATGTTTCTAAAAGAGATGTTAGCCTGATAAGATAATATTTTCTACTAATCTTCTAATATTATCTACTGGCTTACCACTTTGTTATTACCTTCAGTGTATTAATAGGAAGAATTTCCACCAAAATCTCTGGGTGGCCTAGCAATGTGTGAATAAAATAACATTGTATAATTTCCCTAATTGCATTCCAGAAGTCTGGGGTGATATTAGAGAGCGTGTGGTAAATTTGCCTTTGGTGTTTTATATTAAGTTCAGTGGGAGGTTGAGCCACCACCACCCTCTGTGCTTTCGTTAGAGAGAAATAGAACTGGCAAGACTAGATGCCACCATCTTGGCAGTAAGCAGTTGCTGACAAGTTTAGTCCATTTGAATAACATCAGTAAAATCCAGCCTGTGATCTTCCAGCTGTTTCTGAGCTCGAGGCGTCCACTAGAAGCCAAAGTCTGTGCAGAAACATGGCAAGTTCCAAGCTTGACATATATACATAATAAATAAATATATATATTTATCTGTGTGTTCATGCTTGTAGATTGTAAGATGGTTGTTCCTTCCCCTCTGTTAGCTTTAGTAAAAACTAGAAAAAGATCTAGAAATACTAGTAGAAGTCAGGAAAAAAGTAAATAGGTCCAGTTTTTAGGTTGAAGTTCATTTGTAAAGTCTATCTAAGAGTTCATTTGTATTTTGCCCTTTTCACTGTGACCTGTTTTCTGTCACTCTTTTTCCATGTATTCTTCTACTCTTGACATGTCTATTCTTTCACTTGTCCATCTTTCCCAGAGCTCCTTGCCCACTCTCCACTTTATCTCCACACTCATTTATTCGCCCTCTTATAACCTCTTCATTTTCTTTGCACACTTCCTTCTCTCTCTGTTTTATATGGTCTCCTCTTCGTCTTCTCCCTAGTTCCCGTTATAAAAGCCATGGACCATCGATTGTCACACATTTATTAGAAACGATACATGTATGTACTCAACAAAAATGTCTTCATAAAACTTCACTACTTCTGAAATCGAATCTTACTAATCGCATTTAAGTCACAGTTAAAGGCATATAATAGTTGTGCCTCTGGTATCGGATACTTGCAATGTGAAGAAACTCCGTAGTGTGAAAGAGGCCTTATTATTTGGTCATTGCTGTTGGATGTTAGTTGAACAGTCACTAAAAAGATTCACTTGTTGAAAGCTTTCACAGAGATGCAGGTGGACATGTTTGTTAGACTTTTCTTGGGGATAAAACCTTCCTGTGATTTTACAAGAGATAATTGCTTGTTCATTTTTACTCCTCTGAAATAAAGCAATTTGTATCATGCTTCCATCATTGGCCTTCTTTTTTTATTTTATATTTCTATTTAATTTGCATTTGCATCCTCGACTGTTTTTGTCTTTTGAATACATAAACTACATCCTTTATTAAACTAGTAGAAAATGAGTTAGTAGCAGTGGTAGCAGTGGTAGTAGTGGTAGTAGTAGTAGTAGTATGTATGATTAGGGTTTCTCCTTGATCGGCTCTTACTTTTGAGTGGGGATTTCAGAAAGTAATTTGCTCACTTAAACATTTTTTAAACTGATGTTAAGGAGAGCTAAAGCTATAGGTTGGCTGTCACGTTAAACAGTTTCATTTAGTGTGCTATGATGCTTACCTTCTGGATGCCATAGTCCTCTGTTTCACACTGAAATTTCCCTCTGCCCTCTGACCTGTTGCTGCTATGTAATCTGTGCCTATAGGCTCAGCATGAGTTACACATGTGCCGTCAAGCCATTTTCCACCTTCTCTTTTTTATATGCTCTTTAAAGGGCAGCTGTAGGAGGGTCAATGGTAAGATATGCCTTTCTTCCAACAAATATGTTCAGATTGATAATTCCTTAGAGGTATCAGCTAACTTTATGTAGTCAAAAAGCTGTTTTTGAGGCCTCTTTCAAACTGCTGTGTTTGCTGCAATTTAGTGAGCCGAACTGCTTGATTTTTGGGGGGTTCTTCTTTAAAGTCTGAATTGTTGCATATAGGTGTGAATTTGCCAGCTAAAGGAAAGAGGGGATCTGCAGGCTTTGGACGCCATAGAGTTGCTGGCAAAGAGTGAAGGAGCAACAAGGAAGTGCTGTACAGCACTTCTTTACAAGTAAGAATTTTTTTTTTTAAATCGATAATAAAAAATATTTAGTAAAAGATATTAAGTAACGTAAATAATTAATTTTTTATTTTTACAATTTTGGGCATACTGTTACTTTAAGACTATCTAGAGCTCAATGAGAGGTTACCCCTTATCTAAGACATTTAGTTACTAAATAAGCGTACATTACCTTTTACTAAAATCTGACAGAAAAGGTAGAGAACAGGACTGTACTGCATGATGGATTTGGGTGGCACCTGATGACCTAAATAGTATTCTACAAAAAAATATATGTAATCTACAACCATCCAATACAATCAATAAACCCAGCGAACAAAAAAGCGCTGATCTCCACCAAATAGAATATAGACTGAATAAAATGGAAAGTGAAATTGCAATTTATATATTAATATTACAGTTACAGTATTACATGCACAATACATATCCAATTATCATCAAGGAAACCCTAATATATAATAAAAAATACAGTAAATCATTTAATGCTAACATGTTATTCTAATACCAATTGTAATCACAGTATTACTTTGTAACCTTGAAGCACCAAACAGTGACTGCCCTCATGTCCACTAAAGAAAGGCAGTTTGATGTAACTGGTGGAAACTGTTGTGTCTTTGGCACAGGCAATTCTACTCAGTTAATTTTAGTTCATTCACTTGGGTTTTCTTTCACAGACAGCTGATCAACCCATTCAGATCTACAGAAAGCTCGGAGGTTGTCTTCCTCCCAAAACTTTTCGACTGTAAGAATATTTAAAGAGATGCATTATCGGTCTCAGTGATTCCTTTTATCTTCCCAGCAAAAAAAAAAAATATATTAAAGGATCCGTCATCATTAGAAATGCAAGTTCATTCTGTAATAAGTACATACTGTATAATCAGTTCCATTATGTAATATATAAAACCAAGAAAAAGTTTATATTTTTAATACTGGTGGTGTTATATAGGATGTTTACTCATTGTGCCTATTGGTACCCTTCATAAAACCGTTCCACTTTTACTTAGAGAAAATATTTGAATATCTTTGCTAACCAAGGTCTATCTCTCAGTTATTTTGGTTGAAAAACACTACAAGGCAAAGTCTATCTAAGAATTGCTCCATATGTATGTTTGCAATCCCCTACAATATCTCATTACAGCTTGTAGTATAAAATTCACCATCTATGAGAATCGTTGTAGCTCTCATAAACCACTATCTCTGCCAAATGGTTTCAACATCTTGTCGAGTCCATTATAGAACAGGAAGGCCCCAAGTTCCTCACCTAATTTCTTATGGAATACCATGTCAACTCCTTTACATACAATGGTGTTTCCCATCATATACAAAGTACAGGGTGGGCCATTTATATGGATACACCTTAATAAAATGGGAATGGTTGGTTATATCAACTTCCTGTTTGTGGCACATTAGTATATGGGAGGGGGAAAACTTTTCAAGATGGGTGTTGACCATGGTGGCCATTTTAAAGCCAGCCATTTTGGCTACAACTTCATTTTTTTCAATGGAAAGACAATTATGTAACACATCAAACTTATTGAGAATTTCACTAGAAAAACAATGGTGTGCTTGGTTTTATTATGGGAAAATTATTGCAATCTTAACTTGAAAAAATTGGCGTGACTTTACAATGGGGAAATTGTCGCGGATTTGCAATGGGAGTCCACTGTTTGAGAATTTGACAGTTGAATTCGCACTTTAGTGAATAACCCCCAAAGTGTGACTGGATAACCCAATCTAAATATTAATCTACAATATCCATCTTTAAATCAGTGTTCAGTTCAATAATCTTGAGTGAGAGTCCAAGTTGTTCTCTTCTTGAGGTTTTTTTTTTCTATTCCCTCTGTAGACACTTGATAAGGGGCTGAGATCCAAAACATCTTGTTGAGTTCATGCCCCAAATAACGTAGGATGTTGCAATGCGACATTCGGAAGAAATATT
Source organism: Pipa parva (assembly GCA_019650415.1). Taxonomy (NCBI): domain Eukaryota; kingdom Metazoa; phylum Chordata; class Amphibia; order Anura; family Pipidae; genus Pipa; species Pipa parva. The sequence goes on from WMED01004924.1 coordinate 16,292, forward strand.
TTATATAGAAATTGAACTTTGTGCATCATGTGTTATTTGTTGTCTTACATCTGTACAGCCTTCATTTTTCATTGGGGGTCTTCACTAGGGTGGGTGGACCAACAGTTGGCAGTGGCAGAAGAAAGAGTAGGACCATAACATCAATAGAGCAACTGTTGGCCAATCAGAACCAGATGTTTACACAGCTAGAATCTTCTGCAAACAGAAAATCAGAACATCAGCCATAATGTGTGAAGAAACAGAATAGTTACAGTACAAACATTAGCAGAGCCAGCTACAATGTGCTAAAACTAAAAAAATCAATAAGAACATATGCATGAAACATGCCTTTATAGGAAAGAAAATCTTTGCAGCTAACTTGCTGTTTGCATATCCAAGCTCCATCATTTAGTCTTGTCCATTGTTTCATAAATCACCCTAAAACTTACTGGTTTGATTTTCCCGACAGCAACTAACTAGGGAAATCTATGAAAAATGAGATGATTCCACAGTACTGCATGTTTTGTAGAAACATTAAGTATAGTTCCCATGACTGGGGGAAGAAAAAGAAATTCAGTCTATGTTGGCTTATCCAGTGTTTGTGTTTGGTGTAGATTTATCAAGCTACTATTGTGTGGATTATGGTTCTCAATCAGAGATATTTTGTAGACATGTTTAGAAATGTCCTGTAGGTTCCTGATAATTTGTTTTCTGAATTATTTCACCCTTCACCTCTTATATTTATTATTCTTTATCCATTTAGGCTCACATTTTCTTTGAGGGTTTTTAGTATTGTTCTTCTTACATTTATTTATTTTTCATTGTGCTAGCATTACTTTCTTAATTATTCAAATGATCCTTACTCGAGAAAGAAAAAAAAAGAACATATTTTTCTACCATCATTCATGACCCCAGGCTTGTTCACTGTATACAAGAGATCTTGAAATACTTATGGGAGATTATAAGTGTGGAGGTAATTTGATTACTGTGAGAATATATCTGAGGGGCGAGCTCCTGCTTATCGCACCTAAATCAGCAATTTAAAGTAGAAAATTTAAGTTTGAGGAATCTTGTGAAATGTAAGTAAGGAATTATTATTTGTTATAATTCAATAAATAACTATCAATTATCTCATTGCATAGTTTGAAACCTGTTTAATGCTAGTAAAAAATCATGGTACTGATATGTATAACACCCAATAACGCCTGGTTTAGCGTGGTGAAAACCCGTTATTCCCAATGGAGATGGTCCTGTCACAGCCGCTGACATTTGAGTTTTTCCATGGTAAAAGACTGGCGATGTCGATTGAAAATTCAAAGGGACGCCATTGAAAACACTGCAGAGTGTGCTGGTTTTAATGCACTGATATTTCTCAATATCGATCTGGTTTTCAACAGTATATAAGTTCATCGCAACCAATAAGTCAAAGTGACCTTTAGAAATTTCCCATTAACAATTATCCAGGTTATCTGCTTTTCACCAGTCTTTGACTACAGATATCATTTTTCATTATAATAAAAGAAAGCTGTGTCGGAATGTTGACACCTGTGTACATTTTGTGCCATATGTTACACTGGCACCATGTTATTATAAATAAATGCTTTAGCATCTGTCCTGTGAAAGCATGCTCTTTCTCTGCAGGCTGTGTTATCATCCAGATCCATGTTGCGACAATAAAAAAAATACCAATCTACTCTCTTTTTTTTTTTTTTGGCAAAGTTTCCCCTACCTAGAGTTGATTATGCTGTCACCTGTAATTAGTTGGGCGATTTATCAGAATGGAAGTAAATTGATATTGCACACAACAGCAGATCAGCTAAAAGTAAAACTTAGGAACACAGAGCTTTTAAGGGCAGTAATCAGCTAATGAGCTTTGATCAGGCAAGTGAAATGTTTTCGATGGCACCCCCTTCCCAACTGAAACCTGGGGAAAGCTCACGCAAATACGTATACCTAAATGGGGTTAAACTGTTAATACTGCTTTAAAACAATGCAGCAATATTATAGAGGAACTATAAGCCTTTAGTTTATTTTTCTATATTTTAATATTTATACCTAAATAAGCATTTTTCTCATATTGTTATGAATATTTCTATTTAATTTCCCTGAATTTCCAGGCGGTAAACTAAGTAGCTAGTGTGAATTTCAATGAATTATTTGGTCATTTTTATTCTGATTGAATAAACCGACATGTGTCAGGGTAGCACAACTACATTGGGGGGGGGAGGTTATTCCCTAAAGTCCGAATTGTCTCGTAAAGGTGTTGATTCCCCAGCTAAAGGCAGTTGCAATAAACTGCTACTGTCGCAGTCACATCTTTATAATGAGAATATTTTTGCAGTCACAACTTTACTATGGAAATATTGTTGCAGCTGCAACTTTGCAATGGGAGAACTCTCTCAGTCGCGAATTTGCTATGGGAATCCGCTGTTTGAGAATTCAACAGTTGAATTTGGACTTTAGAGAATAACCCCCCTTGGGTGTTTGTATACACAGTTAATCGACTTGAAGCAATTTTTGTTTTTGTTGGAAGATGATCAATTCAAATTTCATTGCAGCTGAAAGTCCTGATATTTTTGCTAACTGCAATATCACTTTCTACTACATTGTCTAGATTATCTGGTGTCCCATGAATACTCAATAGAGTCAATACTGCAACTGATGCAACTTGATCCAGAAAACAAATAATATTTATGCAATAGTTGCTTAAAGTGCACCGGTCACCTCAAAACTTTAATACTAATTTAGGTTGTACTAATGAAATCAACGTTTTGTAAATATAAATGTATTTTAAAAAATTGAACCTTTATACAGCGTTTCTTTCCTTCATCTTCCCGGTCAGCCTGACTTTTCTCTCTTGAGTCAGGTGGGTGGGGCTAAATGATGATTGACATTATTGCTCCTCCAATCAGATCCCTGCTAGATCATGATTTAAGGGATCTGATTAGAGGAACTATAATTACAATTTTCATTTAGCCCCACCCACCCAACACTCGGGAAAGAAAAGTCAGGCTGACAGGGAAGATGACAGAAAAACGCTGTATAAAGGTATATTTTTTTCAAATATATATTTATAAAAACGTTTATTTCATTAGTACAACCTAAATTAATGTTAGTTTTGAAGTGACCGGTGCACTTTAACCTCAAAGATGGGTAATCAGTTGCAAGTGCAATCCAAACAATTTTAATCATGAGCAATAAAGATTAGGGACTTGACAGTTTAATAGTTAATTAGTTAATTTATTGCACACACAAAGGGCTACCTATACTAAAAAAATTAATGTTGGCATTAAAAATATTGATGATAAATGAAGAATCGGGTGAGATAAATATTCCCTTCTTCTTTTTTCATGTATGTAACAGCACAGTAAGGTTAAACACATCCCCCCCCTCCCCAGCTCAACTGATTATGTAAAATTACTGCCTGAGTGGCAGGAAACAGAGAAGCAACCTGCCACATACTATTATGTCATAGTGCGTTATCACACTGTATGTACAGTATGTATGTATAATTTTATTTATAAAGCACCACAAATTTACACAGCACTGTACAATTCAGTGATACAAGTACAATACAGACAAGGGAAAAGTGCATTAAACAATACAAGTAAAATATTACAAGGATACATCAAATTAAATGCAAGGTTGTGATCGTTTTCAAGTTTACAAAGGGCAGTCTCCGTAGAGTGCCCCGGCCTAAAACCAGACTGCAGCGGGTCGAGGAGATGATGCTCATTTAGAAAGCTAGTGAGGCGGGTAAAGACAAGACGTTCTAGAAGTCTAGAGGCCAGCGGCAAGAGAGAGACAGGACGGTAGTTAGCAAGGCACATAGCGTCCAATG
>WMED01004926.1:0-20104 GCA_019650415.1 Pipa parva
GAGAGTATGCTTGGATAATCTGTCAGTGGAGCATTTTGTTGAGAGGTATTGACTGTATTCAACATTTGTATGGTAAAATTGGTAAGAGGGTTTCTTATCTCAATTTCCTTAAGTTGTTTTGGGCTTAGCCAAGGTAATAACGTTAATGGAATTTTTGAGTCCATTTGTGACCATAGTTTATTGTCTCTGTGTATGTTCCAATCTATTATTCGTATTAAAATGGAAGCTTTATAATATTTTGTTATATCTGGTAGGCCGGTTCCTTCTGATAACTTTGATGTTGTCAATGTTGACATGTGGATGTTTGTTGTTCCAAACATACTTATACTTATGATTTTTCTGGTTCTGTTGAAAAAGCTGGGAGATATGCCTGAAGGTATTGCTTGGAAGGCATAAAGTACTTTTGGGAGGATGTTCATTTTTATTATGTTAATCCTGCCAAACCATGAGTGTGTCTTATTTTGCCACTGTTCTAGGTCTTTTTTGACGTTTTTTAGTATGTTTTCGTAGTTGATTGTAGACCAGTTTTTCCAGTCTTTTGTTATTGTAATTCCAAGATATGTAATATGCTTGTCAGCCCATTTAAAGGGGAATTGAGATTTAATTCGTGAGAGTTGCATATCGTCATTGTTTATGTTTAGTGCTTCGGATTTTTGCATATTTATCTTGTAGTTGCTTATTTTCCCATAAGTTTGGAGTTCGTCTGTTATTGTGGGAATGGCTCTTCCTGGATCGGTGATGAAAAAAAGGAGATCATCAGCATATGCTGCGATTTTGTTGTGTGTGTCCAAATGGGACCCCCTGGATGTCCTCGCTTTGCCTTACTCTTGTCAGTAAGGGTTCTAGTGTGAGTATGAAAAGGAAGGGGGATAGTGGGCAGCCCTGTCTAGTTCCGTTTGTGATCTGTATGGGATTGTTTGTTTGGTCGTTAACTTGAATTCTAGCTGTTGGATCTGTATAAAGGGCTATTATCAAAGTTATGTTTTTTGGGAAGTTGAATTTTTCCAAACATTGGAACATGTATTCTCAGGACACCCTGTCAAAAGCTTCTTCAGCGTCTGTATTGCCCACCTGTCTTAAGACCCCCTGCTTGCATGTGGAGTGAGGGATCTGAGTTGGGCAACCTCACCCTCAATTATTGGGGTGAAGACCCCTTAATGGGCAAGCAAACCTGTAAAGAAAAAGTAAATGTGACTTTATTTTTTCATGTCTTCTCTTATGACCCATAAAGTAGTCCTGCATGGGCCCATTTTGGCCAAGAAGCTCTCTCCTCTTTTGCCTGCAATATAGTTGAATGGAAGGACGTCCATCTTCAGCCATGATGTAGTCCATGGAAGTCCATAATCTTCTTTCTTGGTCTGCGGAGGTCCAATCGCTGAAAAAACAAACTCCCAACTTAAATACAAATCTATGAATAGTTCCCTATTAGGCTGGATCTGCAGTTCTTGCTCAGTTGCAGTGATGGTGGAAAAAGGGAAGGATGTACCTTGGTAAAGATAAAAAATATTTTTTATATTTTTTTCTCTTTTTTTTGTGGCAACTAGTGACAGTAGCAGTTTAAGAAACATATACCCATCCATGACTACTTTAAGGATCAGAAGACAAAATAATGGAAAGGTAAGGGTAAATTTAATGCAGGCCTTTATAACTTCCAGATGAATATAGAAAATGTGCTTTGGTAAAATAAGGACAAAATATACAAAAACTATGTTTCTAAAATCAAATGTAAGATGTCAGATGTAAGTTTTACATCAAAATTCTGTTTCTGAGCATGCTCACCTCAGCGAGTTTGAACAGGAAGCAGGAAGTGAGCAGGATTGCAGAGCAGATGATGTTGTCTTAATAGTGACAGCAGGAGGCAGCACAGGAGAATAAAACCCCAGTCAGTGTGTCCCCACTTAAGAATCACCCTAGATAAAATGAGCTTTAGTTCCCCTTGAATTAAAACAGTGATTATAGCAGCCACTAGGTGTGCTTCTTCATGGGTTTAAATGTACTCTCTCTTAGGTCTCTAGAGAAACCATGGCCACAGGGTAAAGCTCTGTCCCACAGCATGCAGGCCACAAAAAGTAACTGGAACAGTGCCCCTGTAGGCTTTGCCCCTTTACACAGGAAGTAAGGACCCAGTGTACAGTATATAATATCCCTCTTCTGTTAGGAAGCAGAGTAGCTAGCAGATTTCTGCATTGATCTATAGTTTTTGGGTCATGACCCTACCTGATAACATGGGTTTGTTAGGGGACAGACAGACTGTGGTCTAAATAATCCTTCATCCTCTAAGCATGACTATCCTCTGAGGGTGGCCACTATCTGATTTATGGTTTGCACAATAAAACAACCTCCTGTCCTTTTTTCACTGATTGGAGCTGGATGGCTATGCCAGGGTAGAAGACTAGGGGGTAAAATGATGGATCCAAAGCAACCTCAAATGTTACTTTGACTTTTGCTCTGTGGCCATGGTAAGTTACCCTCTTTGTGTATTTGTGCTTATGCTTTATTTAAAACAAGTCTGGCACTGAGCTGTGTCCTGCATCAATTAAAGTGCTAATAGTGCTTCCATATCATAAGTAATGTAGTTCTGCCTGCAGAAGCACTGTGAGTGCTGCTGAGTGTTAGACTCCATTTAAGTTTTTAGTTTTCTTTTGTGGTCAGGAGGCTTTCCTTGCAGTGCTGCTTGCAACAAATATGGTTCATGGTTTTATGTTTTAGCTCTTGCATGTATGTCAAGGCTATTGGATTTATATGTTTTCATTTCTATTGGTGTGACAAAAGATTTTATATGTATATATTTATATGTATATATCTTTGTTTTTTTCAGGAGGACGGATGGCTACCTCCCGTCTTTCTGATTCAAAATGCACAGCAGATCTAGGAGCTCAGTATATCACAGTCACCCCACATTATGCTCAGAAGCACAAAACGTAAGATTTTTTTTTTTATTTAAACAAATAGAATCCTTAAATCACTGGTCTGCAGACAAGGCTCAAAACTACATGGGATCTGAAATCTAGCTTTTCTGTAAATTTATGTATCTCTTCTTAAACAAATTAGAGAGAAAAGACCCATCCTTAGTGCTATAATTCCTAAAGAGTGTTATAATACTTCTTTATCTTAAAGAGCCTTCATGAAATCTTACCAAAACTGTAGGTGAAGGTTTCTTCAGGAAGAGATAATAGAAGGAAATTGAAAGACTATAATAACAGTATGTATGTATATTTTTATTTATAAAACACCACTAGTTTATACAGCAGTGTACAATCCAACAATAAATTTATAACACAGACATGTAAAAGTGCTGAACATAGCACAAGTGAAGTAAATTACAAGCATATAATCAAGAAAATACATCGCTCTAAGTGCCAGGCCATGATTGAAACAAGACGATGGGGGTCCCTGCCTCACAGACCTTACATTCCATATATGCAGGAAACTTACATACATAGGAGAGTAATAAGTGTAGTAACATAAAGTGTCAGTGCATTAGTCTGTAAGTGCAATTAAAACTAAAAAGCTGCTTAAAGGAACACTCCGGCCAAAACTGAAAAAAATGCATATGTTAGTAAATACGAATTACTAACTTTTATTAAATGCATTTTATTTTCAATTTTGCCCTTAAAATGAAATATCTTACCTGTTTAGAAGCACTTCTGTTTTTAGGATTCCATCTTCATCTGTGCCGCCGACTCTAAAGTGTTCTGAAGCTGAAACTCTTGACAGCCGCAGCATCATTAACCCGTCTCCCCTTGATGATGCGCCGCTCTCTCATGTGACTATTAGGAGATGCCGGCACCGGGCTGCAAGAAGATCGCGGCTGTGAAGAGTTTCAGCTCCAGGATACCTTAGAGTCGGCGGCACAGATGAAGATGGAATCCTAAACACGAAAGTGCTTCTAAACAGGTAAGATATTTAATTTTAGGTACAAAATTGAAAATTAAATGCATTTATTAAAAGTTAGTAATTTGTATTTACTAACAAATGCATTTTTTTCAATTTTGGCCGGAGTGTTCCTTTAAGATTAAAATGAAGATATGAAAACCAGTGCTAGTGCTCCAAGAGGTAGGATTTCAGTTTAGTTTTGAAAATAGTGATGGATTGCTCTTGGTGGGACCTAGTGGGGTATAGAATTCCAGAAGTAAGGGACAACAAAAGAAAAGGGTTTATGACAAGAATTTAAGTGAATGTCCATAAAGACTAAAGGTGACTAGGTGTATATGGGCTCAAAAGGGAAGATATGTAGGGAGGGGCAACAGAGTGAAGTGCTTTGAGTGTCAAAAGTAGGACACTGTAAATAATGTTTTTTAACTGGAAGCCAGGGAGCAAACAGGAGTTGAGAGAGAAACTGTCTCTTCTGGGAAGAGAGGGTGATAATTCTAGCAGAAAAATTTAGAATAGACTGGAGTGGGAAAAGATGAGAAGGCCAGTTAGAAGGGCATTGCAGTAGTCCAAGTAGGCCAATTCTGGCAACTATGATAGTCATAATATTATAGAGCACTTTGCATCACTTTGCATGCCATTCACAAGTACTTCTACTATTGGCTAAGTGGCAAAGTGTCAAAGGTGCAAATACGACTAGGTGAATTGTTCCGAATTCACCCATTTGACTTCGCCACGTCAGAGTGGCGAATTGGGGGATTGATGGCAGAGCTCCATTGTGGCGTAAGGCGATTATTCATTCAAAAATGACAATGGCGTGACAACATGTGATGAAATGACCTAGGGAAAAGGTGACATAGAAATAGAATATTCACAGAATACAGTTAATGGGACAGTTTGTGACTGATGTCACTGCCCTTCATTGTGGGAATTTGCCTCTCTTCACATGACTTTGCATCCTACTTCTATCTGACTGACTACGCAACACAATGCATCCGTCACCGATTGCCACTGTCCACTTGTTTGACAAGCCTATTCGCCTCATGGTTAATGATGAGAAGTGAATTTGTGACTATTTTGGTGATGCTACCTCGAATAGTAGCGAAGTGAATTCAGCCTTCAGTCAATAAGGCTCATAGGGGGGAATGCAGCATGCAGCGAAGTGAGCTCCGAAGCCTTCAGCTCACTTCGCAAATGGTATTATGCGCATGCTGATGTCCTGCGCACAGACATCAGCATGTGCATTAAAGGGATTCCCGTCTTGGTGAGACCAAAAGAGTTATCTCGCCGATATGGGAATCCCTTCCAAGAAGCACTTGTATGCAAACAGGGTTAACTGCCTATTGCGCTACTTTTCTGAAAAGAAACGTCAGATCTGGAACAACTTATAACTGATATTTCAGATAGTATTCAATTCAAGCTAATTAAATGATTATTTGGTCTTGATTTAAAAATGTAAACAATAGTAGTCTTTCCCTGCTATCTAATATAAATGTGTTAGGAGATTAATGAAGTTTTGTTGAATGAGGGTCATGCAAAATTAAAGGACCAGTAAAAGCAAAAAAAATATCATGGTAGTTACTGCATTCTTTCTGTTTTTATCTTTGCTGATTGAATCCATGGGGTGAAATTTATTAAAGTCGTAAATTTTCGATCGATCGAATTTTGGAATTTCAAAAGTTTTTGAAATTTCAAAAGTTTTCAAAATTTGTAATGTTGAAATGCCAATCAATTTTACAAATTTTGAAATTTCGAAAAAAAAAATAAAAAAAAAATAAATTTCGCCCATGTTGTTAAACAGACCCCAGTACCTTTGTTTTCTGTGACCTTTGCTGGAACTGGTCCCCGATCTAGCAAAGGTTTGATGGACCAGTGGTAGGGTGGGAGAGACAATGTGTGTTGCCGCCTGCTTCATGGTGACGCGCTTCCTGTGCATGCATCACCATCCACAACCCAGCGTTTGGATGGTGTGCCCCAAAGCTCAATCAAACTATATGCTTTAAAGCCATAATTTAGATTTTTTTAAAGCACAGATTGAATATATTATCTATAAATGCATTTGAGGCATTTGTATTTTTTGGTATGTATAATTTTCTTTATAAACACCACAAATTTACGCAGCGCTGTACAGTTCAGCAATACAAATATAATACAGACATGGGAAAAGTGCATTAAACAATACAAATTTAATATCACAAGGATACTTCACTTTAAGTGCCAGGTTGTGGTTGACACAAGAGGTTGGAGGTCCCTGCCCCACAGAGCTTACAATCTAAATGGTGTTACTGTACAGGATTGTGAACTGAGAAATACCATGGATTTTATCCCTGCTTATTTATTTTTGAAAAAAAAATGTGCACTGTAGCTTTCATTACATTTTTACAGGTTTTACGATGAACTGCTGGCGCAAGGCATTTGTAAACCACTAAGCGCTGTGGTGGAAGGAATGGTAATGGGAGAAGGATCTTATAATTTGGTTACTCCCCAAGGAATTTCTTCACTAGTAAAACACTACCTCAGTCAATCAGGTAATACATCACTAGCTGGAGATCTGTGTAACTGGAGGAAAGGTGTTAAAGGACAAATATTACCAGAAAAAGCAAAAATTTGGATTGGCATAGTACTAGTAAAACATTTAGTCTTTGAGGTTGAATTCCTTATTGGTATTATTTTGAATTTGTTGTTCTTCCCTAGAGTTGTAACCATCTTTTATCAATTAAGCAAAGAAACCCCACCTATTCTTGTTGTTTCCAGTGGAACTTTATGTAGTACATATTCATGAAGTGCCCCAGAAAGTTACCGGTCCTTTAAAATAACACTCTATGTAAATGCCTCAAACGCATTAAATATATTATATATTTAATGTGTACTTTCAAATGTTCTAAATTGTGTCTAGAAAGTTAGATATTTGCCTATTTTGCTGTAAAAATTGAGCTTTTGGGTGCATTTTCTGTATATGTATTATATAAAGTACCGTAGAAAACAATGGGCCTAGGTGAGGTCTGTTCAGCAACATGGCTGCTATCAGTAAAGATAAAGCAAAAAGCACAGAAATTCATGAATTTAACTTCAAAGATAACATTTCTACCAATCCAATGCTAATCCAATAATGAATTTTGATTATTTTTTTTTTGGCGGGGATTACTTGTCCTTTTTGACTAGCCCACAATGGTGCGCTTAGTTGGATTCCTGTTCCAGTAATTTAAAAATAATATGATCATTTATCAGTTGGGAAGCATAATACATTGTTTATTTTTCCATTGTCCTAATGGGAGTCTGTCCATATGCAAGCAGGGTCTGCATGAATTTAATTTTACTAACTGTCCTGTGAAACATATGCACGTAAGTTATTGTACACACGCAGACTTAAGGTATTGTTATATTTGGAATTATTAGAAGCTGTAGAAGTTGGCAAATTGTCCTTGCAAAGTGAAATAAATATCATTTAGTGGTGCCATGCCTGATACTACTGGATAAATGGCTCTAAAAGAATTCTTAAGTGATTTAACAAAAACTAGCATTTTATACTAAGGAATCTTAAGCAAAATATAAACGATTCCCAATGAGATAAGGGAATTTGTAAAGAAGGCTGAAGATGCAGCTGCTTCCGCATTGTCCTAACATAATGGATAAATTCAAAATGTCGGGTTGGTTTTACTGAACAGCAACTTTTGAGATGGAGCCTATGAAATACCATGGGAAAAGTTTGTCCAGTAATCCTATGTGACCGATGAGATCTTTGCATTCATTATTCCAGTTAATCAATGAAAGGTGACTTTTTATTGGTTGATAGAATATACACTAGCATGGTAAACTTTGCCCTTGTTATTGCGTAATCTGCTTGGGAGACAGGAAAAATATAGTAGACATTTTTTTTTTTGTCGTCTTTTTTTACCGTTTCCAGTTGCCTTTTTTCCTGCATTTGACAGAACACCTTCCTTGGCTTTCCATTGGGTTGCATTGTACTGCCATCATTAATGCTCAGAAATACACCCACAGCAATTCCTAGTTTTGAACCACTTGTAGTGTATTTCAAAGCAGTATGGCCAGCAGTAGAATATGGGAGCTGTGCCTGACCCTGGCCTTTATATTCACTAACGTTAATAGTATTTCTAACTACATTCCAATCAAATTCCTTTTCTGAGAATTCTGAGAATCTCAGTGTGCTCACTCAGCAGCTCCCATTTTGCCATTCCCCAGATTGTGGGTAAACATTACCATAAATAAACTGTTTCCCCAAAAATAAGACCTAGTGCCGTTTTTTCCAAGCTTAGAAATATGTTTTCCCCTGAAAATAGGACCTAGCTGCAGTAAAGTACGAGAAATCTTCTGTACCAGTACAGTGTCCCAAAAAATCACATCTAGTGCGGTGATGGCTAACCTTTTCAGATCCGTGTGTTAAAATTCAGTTGCAGTTGCGACTTTATGACAGGAAAATTGTAGCTGATTTACAATGGGAAATTGCTGCAGTAATGCTAAAGGAAATTGTTGCGGTTGTGGATTTTGTTAAGGGAAATTGTCATGGTCGTGAATTTGCTATGGGACCACATGAGAGTGTGACAAGAACGGGACCATGAAGTGTGTCAATAAAAATGTCTTGGTGTATCACCTCTGACATGCGTGTCATAGGTTAGCCAACACTGATGTAGTGCATCTTTAGGAGCAAAAATTAATATAAGACACTGTCTTACTTTCAGGGAAATACAGTAGCTATTCAGAAAAGAACAGGACCACACTCACTTGATATTAAAGGGTTACTTAAACCATTTACTACATCACAATGCCTAGGTGTTAAGAGATAAACATTTCAAGCCTCACTTCCTCTGCTTTGGACAAAGGGTGACAACCTGTTTTAACTAATATGTTAATTAACACTTTCATTTCATGTATGTGTGGTCCTGTTCTTTTCTACATTGCTATTTATGGCAATCCTATCTAGGGACTGGCATAATGGAAGCTGATGGAGTGTGCACACTGAGATTTATTCTCCTGGTCTGGTTTATTATCTGTCCTTGTTATAAAAGATTGCGTCATTTCACTAAATGTGAATCTCTCTCACCTTCCTTCCCCAAGCAGAGGCTAATGTTTTTTATGAGCACCACATCACCCATATCAACATTCGGGATAGCAAGTGGGAGGTATGCAGAAAATCGGGGTCTCCAGAAGCCTTTGATGTGGTGATACTTACTATGCCAGTTCCCCAGATTCTACAACTTCAAGGTGACATTGAGACATGTAAGTCTTCCTCTTTCTTCATTTATTCCTTCTAATAAAATGTAATGTAAACTAGAATCTAGTCTAAGGCTGCGCACAGACCAGAAGATCTTTCAGAAGCTTCAATTAAGATTTCAAATTGTCAAACAAACCGTTGTTTCAGTAACTGTAGTTTTATAAAGATTCATTGGCTTTTCCATAAACATTAGTGTAAATGTTTGGTTTGCTTTAATGATTTTCCAATACGTCTCCAACAGATATATGCTGTTAATTGAATGTGGTCATTTCTACTGACTGCTGAATCTAAAATATGATACCATGTAAACACTGTTTATTTGCACTATGGAGATTTAATTTTACTTGGATCACACATCAGACCCTACCCAGAGTTTCTTGGTTGGAGACAGTTGGACAGATTAGTTGCATAAATGTCTGTGAGAGTGAGATGAATCTGTTGAACATCATGCAAGCAGATCTGATGAAATTCAGATTTGAAGCTTGCTATAGTTTTAGTTGTATTCGTTGTTTGGTCCAGTTTTAGATTTCACTATAGTTTTAGCATACATAATGGCAGGGGTGTAGAGAAGAATTCATGCAGTAGCTCAGTGGTTAGCACTGATACCTTGCAGCGCTGGGTTCATTTCCACCCTGGACTTCATCTGCATGGAGTTTGTATGTACTCCCAGCACCTGCATAGGCTCCCTTGGGGCACTCTGGTTTCCTCCCACAATCCAAAAACATACATCTGAGTCTGTGTGTGAAACTGAATAGGGAAACTAGATTGTAAGCTCCATGGGGCAGGGACTGAAGTGAATGACAAACCTCTGTAAAGCACTGCATAATATAGTAGCGCTATATAAATGAACAAATACAATACAATTTTTTACTTTCATAACACTTCCTGACACATGGGGCATTAAGATCTTTAAATGTGCCAGAAAACACTAATGGGGTTATTTATCAAAGTGAGAATTTGACTGTCGAAGTGAATTCTCATCACTTTGGGTGGCTATGCCCTCATTCTCTATTCCTTATTGACCAAATAGAGAATTCCCATAACGAATTTGTGACCGCATCAGTATTCCATAGTGAATTCGCAGTCAGTATTCCCATAGTAAAATCATGACTGCGTCAGTAGCAGCCTATTGTATACATGTGACCTTTGTTAGATGGCTAATTCGCCACATCGCAGAGTTAGCTGAATACCTAAATATGGGGAAGTGGCGAATTCACACATTTATGCAAAAATTCGGACTTTGATAAACCCCCTAAAGTATCTGCATAGATTCTGGCTATGGGGACAGCAGGACTTTCACAGCATGCAAATTCCTAAATGCACGTGGCGAACTTAGGCATGCTTTAGTGCTGGTACTCCTTTTAGTACCCTAAATCTATATAATTACATTATGATTTAGCTTTTATTTTATTAAAAGGCATAATTCTTTTCAATAAATGCTATAATTTAATTTCGATTTACCTTATTTTTCGCTCCATAATACGCACTCTTTTGCCCCCCAAAAGTTTAGGGGAAATGCCTGTGCTTCTTATGGAGTGAATGTTCCTTCTCTTCAGCTGCTGTGGGGCGTGGGTGTGGGGGTGCTGGTACACCAGCCCCCTCCCCCCCAACTTGCACCCTGCCGAAGCTGAAGAAAATTCAGAGTGCTGACTTTCCTCCAGTGTACCAGCGAGCCTCCTCCTGTCAGCGCTTCTCCAGACTGAGCTAGGTTGAGAGCGACAGCACTCCTTGGCACCTTTAGCTCTTGTTGGCTCTGTTCACAGTGGAATCAGCAGCTACTAGTGCAGTTGTGTATGTTTATTTTGTGTCTGTGTTAAGAGAAAGCAGGTACAGTTTACTGTTGAAAGCCAACTTTTTAAATTGTTTAGAACTTAATAAAATATTTTTTTTCACATACCCGTAACAGATCGATCAACTGCATTCCAAAATAAACCTGTTGTGTTGGTCATAGCAGTGCAGCCATTTCCAGTGCAGATCTGTTTGCGATTCTCCTTCCTCATAAGGAACTGATGTCACTATACAGTAGAGCCCAAACTGACACTTATTTTAAACTGTTGCTGGCCAGTTATCCTGGATCTGTGCCTCCGTGGTGGTAATGATGTAATCCTGCAATTCAAAAGTTTCAAAAAAATTAAATTAAGTCCATCTTCCAAGCCAGGACCCATCCCATTTGTAGAGACTTTAATGGATATTATCTTAGCCTACTGAAAAAGAGAATCTGGCGAAAAAATGCCTAATGTAGTTTTGTTTTAAAAACAAAAGACTCTGAAGGCCCTAGCAGTTAGCTGTCTCTGAGCTAAAATGTGAGCATTGTAACCTGGCTTGCTACCTATTGAAGCACTGTAACTATTCTACATAATTACTGTTAGATTTCAGTAGAAAGTAGTCAGTCATTGTAAATCCTCTGGGTCTCTGCCTGAAATCTTTCCTTCCATCGCTACATTCATCTTAGAATCCATTCATTCCTGAAGGGAGTGGCTTTCAGTCAGTCTCTTTTTTTTCATAGTGGGGTTAAAGGATAGTTACACCAAAATCTGAAAATGTATTTATAGTTATTGTATATTCAGTCTGTGCTTCCAAAATTTCTAAATTATATCTATAAAGTCTGATATTTAGCTGTGTAGCGTTTAAAAATTGGGCTTTGGGGCACACATTCTGTAAATGTTTTATGTAAAGCACCATAGAAAACAATAGGACAGGGTGAGGTGTGCTTAACAACATGGCTGTTATCAGTAAATATTAAAACAGAAAGCAGTAAAATTGAATAACTGCCATGTCAATCCAAATGGGAAGTTTGATGTTTACTTGTCCTTTAACCATCTGTCATGGGACATTGCTTCCAGTTTTTACTTACTTAGCACAGTAATATTAGTCAGTGCTTAGAAAACAGTTAACCACTCACTAAGTGGCGCTTGCAATCAAATCATGGGACAATATATATAATCTCTATGCAGATGCTTTTCAAGTTGAAATCGAATTCAGACAAAGTGCTGTAAGGAAGCTGTGTCAACCATTACATTACCATACTGTTTTAATGTGTTTAGGTGTGTACCATTTGCCATAGCATACAAACATTATGGCACCTAATAGAACTATGACTGACGGTCCAAACAGCAGTACAGTTAGGGGGTCTGGCCAGTCAGCTTTCATGGGGGTTTTAAAGCAATCCATCCTGGCTTGGGCTGTAAACGTATTTGTGACAGTACTAGTTTGTAGGGCATCACATACAACTTGGCCCACCCAGGATTACTTCATGGGCAAAAGAGAAGACTTCAGGAGCAGTGAGTATATATGTGATTACAAAGCTCTTTTATTGAATATGTTTATTTTATTACTTGTTTATCATTATTTATGTATTTTATTACATAAGTTAGACTGTTAACTTAGATTTAGATTGTTAGTTTTTTTGTGGATTGTTAGTTTTAGATTTGTTTTGTATCTTGTGTGTTTTGTTTTTTTTTTGTTTTTTACAGGTTGTATAAGGGGCCAGCAACCCACTAGTTAGGGGGTGTGGGTCCACCTCAGTCCCTCACCCCATGGTTGGGTAGGGACATAATTAGGTTAGGGCCCCTATCCCTATAGCACTGATGGGGTTGAGGACCATGGGAGGGGGTCAGCGATTGACCCTCTCCAGGTAGCGATCCTTCCCACCCCCTCATAGTGGTTGGTGGGAGTGGGGGGGATAGGGACCCCTTATTTTTGTTTCTATAGTCCCCACTACCCCACAGGAGCAGGCGGGAGGGTGCAAGAAAGTGGCTCCTATGGAACCGCTTCCTGCACTTAGCGATCCCCTCACTCAGCCTACCGCTAAGTGAGGGGTGGTACTGGGGAAGGTGTAGGGGTCACAGGGACCCCTGCTATCTGGGGTTTAATTAGTTTAGACTATTTCCATAGCACTAATATTACAGTAACGCTATGGAAATAATTGGGTTTTAAATCATTAACTGCTTACTTGCCAGTTAATGATTTAAATAGTGCTGGATGGGGGCTGATACTTTGAGCAATTGGGGGTGGTGGTCCCATGGACCCCTGCTAGCTGGGGTTTATGAAATTAATACTAATTATTTCCATAGAGCTAGTATTACAGTAGCGCTATGGAAATAATTGAGTTTGAGTGTGGGAGGTGTGGGGGGTCCTGTGAACCCCCAGTGTAGGGATTCTTAGCGCTACAGCAATATCAGCAGTTATTGCTGCAGCTCTGTCTAGCATTGCACGCTGGAGGGAATGCACGTTCCCGAGATTTGACAGAGGGAGGGAGGAACTACTGGTGTTTGGGGCGGGTTAATAGATTTTGAGTGGCAAGCCTAACCAAAATGGCGGCTTCCAGATCTGGAAATCAGGAAAACTTTAAGGTAAGAACTATTTGTATTTATTTGTTTATATAGCACTGATCTATTACGTAGCGCTTTACAGAAGTTCATTCACTTCAGTCCCTGCCCCGTGGAGCTTAAAATCTAGTTTCCCTATTCACTCACACACATACACCTATAGACAGAAACACAGATGTATGTTTTTGGATTGTGGGAGGAAACTGGAGTGCCCAGAGGAAACCTATGCAAGTGCGGGAAGAACATACAAACTTCATGAAGATGAAGTCCAGTGTGGAATTGAACCCAGAACCCAGTGCTACAAGACATTATTGCTAACCACTGAGCCACCGCACAGCCAATAATAATAATCTTTACCATCTTGTTTTTTTTTAGAATAGACTTTTATTTACATTATCCATTGATGTACTTTACTTTACTATGACTATTGCAAGGTAACAGGTGCACTTTTAAGGATACAAATCCTAAACTTTCATTAAATGAAGTAGGTGCAGATTACATTCACTATACAGTAACATATGTAAATGTGTAATGATCTACAGCTGTATATTTGTAATAAGGTATTCTAGGATTCTGTGTTTTTTACATACCTGTTGCATTCACCAGGAAATTATTCACTCCTTGCACACCTTAGCAATGATAGGACTAGTAGTCTTCCATGAAATCTGGATCCCAGCCTCAACATATGCAGACAAAACCCCTTCCCTGCCAGGGTATGGCAAATCATCCCGTATCTGTGTTAGCTGTTTTTAAAAACTAAATCCAATCTGAATGTTCTAACTAATGCAGCAGGAAAGGACTTGGTGATCATGATTTTGAAAAAATATCAAAATAAAAAGTCAAGCACAATCTGGGCCTATTGGATGTCTCTTGCATGCACACTCACATGCTGTTTATTTCAAATTATATAGCAAACAGCTGGCACTTACTTTTGGAATTTAGGGGCTTATTCATGAAAATCTGAACAGTTACATAGAGGTCAAAATTCACATTCGTTTGCCACTTTCCATGCTTTGTGTATTGTCTCTGTCTCCCATATACATACTGCATATTTCTTTCTCTTTTCTTCTTTTTCTGCCTTACTGCACTATTGCCACATGATGGCAGCATCTATGCACCATGTAATATACAAATTAGTTTTTCAATCTTGCCTTTTATTACTTTTGCATTGTGCTTGCCAATCGTGGAATTTTAGATTGCACGCACTGGCTGAATAATATGTTGCCCTAAGGCAAGGTTGACTAAAAGTCTGAAAACATGACCCTCATATTCCAGTAAATCTCTCTTAATTAATTTTTTTTTTTCATTTTTGAGTCAAAGACTAACTAACAAGTAAATATGAGTTGCTTTATAAATTAATGTGCAGAAACGTGTTGCTCTTCAGGAAGATAGCAGAGATCTGTATTTGTTACCATTGTCTTTATCCTCACGTTAATGGGAAATGGATATCTTGTACCAATCTTAAATGAAAACATATTTAGTAACACGTAAAAATAAAAACAAATGCCAAGTTAACCTTTATTCTCTGAGCCGTTCTGTTTAATTATTTGTGTGTTCAGAAAATCGGGCTTACTACATAAACCTCCAGCATTCGTGTACACAAATCCACACAGTTTCTCCATTTTGGCCTGAATTGGAAAGTTAAATGTTTAGGTCTTAAAGTAATGAACGGTCAGTAGGAGGGACAAAGCTACAGTAGTTGCTGGAACAGCGAGCAGCAGGAGAGCATAAAAGACTGATAGGTAAGTATTTTCCCCTTCTCCTCCCAAAGAATCACCCCTAGGAGAAACAAGCTGTAATTCTCCTTTAAATATTGGCGCAAAATTGTTTGTGCATGTGTGGGAAGGAGAGAATTCTGTCCTCCAGTCAATTTAAAGCTTAATTATGATGTAATCACACAGAATTATGGAACTAAGAAACACCAGGGAACAGCAATGCTGGCTTGCATTTGACTTATTGATGAAAAACAAAGATGCTAAAGTTTCCCACACGAATTTAGGAATTTGCGCTACACGCTGTGAAAGTGCTGCCGTCCATATGGTCAGAAAGTATGCAGGCGCTTTAATGTTTTCTGGCAGTGTTCCAGATCTTATAGCCACTTGTGTCAGAAGGGTTTTGATAGATGTTTCTCTCTACGTTTGCTGGCTTGTGGGATGGAGCTTGCTTACGTGTACTTGTTTCAGGTATGGAAAATAGAATTACGCCTCTCTATTGTCAATATATAATCTTGGTGTTGGTGACTTCGTGCAAATTTCAGGCATTTTGCAAAAAATTTTTTTAAAGAAGATTTAGGAGGCATTTCATCAAAGTATGAATTCGACTCTCGAAAGTGATTTCTCATTACTTGGAGTCACTACTCTATGATAGTCCCATATTCTCTACTCCTTATTCACTAAGCAGCCGATTCCTATTGCAAAGAGGCGAATAGCATTGGATACAGTTTATTGCATAGTCAGACAGTAGTAGTAGTACACAATTTGCCACCTTGTTCTGGCTAAGTAAAACTGGGGACTTTGGCACAGTATGTTACTTTGACATGCTCTGGTGCTTGATGAATAGGTGAATTACCTGTGCACATGCATGCAAAGTGGTGTGAAAAGCTCCGTAATTTTGCGTCTGTTGTAAGCGTCTGGATTGTTTGCAAATTTGCCACATTGCAGAGTTTGATGAATACGCAAGATCAGGAAGTTACGAATTGAGCGAATTCTGACCTTTAACAGACTGTTCGGACATTGAAGAATGAGCACCTCAGTTATCAATGTGTTGTACATGGCAATGTGTTTCCTGGTAATCACATGAGGTTTGTGAGGGCATACAGGGATTGACTCATTTATTAGGTGAGCTGAGTAGAGGGGAAGTTCTGATCTGGTTATTTGTCTTGTTGGTTAATGAACATATCCTAGGTGGACCCTGGACATCTCTGCTAAGAAAAAATGGCTAATAGTCCGGTGGCCTTACATGGCAAAAATTCCAGCCAAATTGTTAAATTGGCTGACTGGACCTTGGGTATTAACTGCATTTACACCCATGCTGCCTACAGAAAATGTTACTTTTGTTTTGTGGCATTTCACATGATGTTACCAAAATCAACTTTGTTCGCCCCCATATTACACAATATAACCTATTTTAACAGCTACGCATTCTCCCTATGTGGAACATAGGGATAAAGACTACAGAGCTGTAAATAATTCTAATTATAGACCAGTGTCCCAGCACATTGTTTACAGCTCTTGTTACCCTTCTATCTGTGTATGTAAGTCTTCCTCCCACTTAGATTGTAAGCTCTATGGGGCAGGGACCTCCAACCTCTTGTGTCAATCACAACCCAGCAGTTAAAGTGATTTTATGCTTGTAAGGTCCTCACGTGTAATGTGTGATGAACTTTTCCCATGTCTGTTGTTTATTTGCATTGCTGAATTGTACAGCGTTGCGTAAATTTGTGGAGCTTTATAAATAAAATTATACATACATACAGATAAGAGCATTGTGATGTAACTTATAAAATGGAAACCGTACTTGGAAGAAACCCCATATATAATTAACGTTTACCAACAGTTCCTTAGCTGGAATTGTCTTCCTTCACAGCTGGGTCCCAGTTAAGCTAATAATTTCTTAGTGCTGTTCCCAACCTCTGTAATGCCTGATATGGGAATGGTTCCCTGGCTGCGCTCCCCAGAGTGCAATATGTAATACTACTGTACTCCCCCTTCCCCCCAACATGTGCATATTCACAAAGGTTAATAATTCAACTGCGAACTTTACTACGTAGGGTAGATTTATATGGTTGGATATTTTTTTAAATTTTCTTCCACAGCTGTTTTAAATACATTTCAGCAGGTAAATGAATATGAAAAATTGGAGTGAGGTGACAAACAGGTATTTATGTAGTTTTATGCACAACGTTATGGACAGGGTGCCCTTTTTCAAACATTTTTCCTTTAACATCAGAAATTTGGGGGGGGGGGGGTTATTGACTAAAGTGAGAATTTGACTGTCTGAGTGAATTCTCAACACTGGGTGACTACACCCTGATAATCTACTCCTCATTGAATAAACAGCGGATTCCCATAGCAAATTCAAGACCACGTCAGTAGCAGTCTGTTGTGTAGTGGGCGACCGTCGTTAGCTGGCAAAATCATCACATAGTTTACTGAATACCCGAATATGAGGAAGTGGCAAATTCACACTTGTACAAGACAATTCGGACTTTAGTCAATAACCCCCTTAGTCGGTTACATTAAACAGTGTCAGGAAAAATGAAATTGTTGTAGTCAGTCTTCCCGAAAATATAATAAGGACCTGCAACGTTGAGTGGCATAACTTTAAGCTGGTATTATGTTTTGCACAAATATCCGTGGACGTTACCATTTTATCTTGTTATATCAGAGAAACATGTATTTTAGTCATGGTCATCACTTACATTTCAGAAATGTATTTAAAGGTGACAAGCATGGATAGAAAACCCGTTCTGTGCTCACTTCAAAGAGGGGAGTTCTGGGAAACTCGCATGAGCTGCTTTCATCGACTCAGCATGGAAATCTGGATTAAATTTTGTGCATGAACAATAACTTGTTTGAAAACAAAATGAAAAGATCATATAATGTCCCATGTGGCCAGAGGTCTGCATAAAAAAAGAGCATTTCTATTTATGGTAGGAAATAATGCTGATGTTAAAGGAGAACTAAAGTCAAGCCCATTTGGGGAGGGAAGGGGAAGACTTCGGGCCTCATTGACTAAAGTCTGAATAGTCATGTAGAGCTTTTTATTTGCATCCGTGTTCTCTTATTGAGCAAACTCTGCAAAGTGGCTTACCCGAGACCAGTTTGGGCAGCTATGATTTTCACATTATTATGGAGCTCTTCCCATCATTTTGCATGCGCATACACAGGTATTTCTACTATTGACTTCAGACTGGTGATTTTTAGGGTTGATGGCAGGGCTCCAGTGTTGTGTAAGACTGACTTCATTCCAAAGTGACAATGGCGACTGTGACTAAGTGATAACATTACCTAGGGACAAGATGACGTAGAAATAGATAGAATATTCACAGAATACGATTAGTGTGACAGTGTGAGACTGACGTCACTGGCCCTCACTTGTCGAATTCGACTCCAAATGACTACTTCTATCCACGCTAAACATCCAACAGCGTTTGCCAATATCCACCTGATCAGGAAGTGTATTCTCCACTTTGTCAGTCCTGAAAAGTGAATTTGAGTCTATTTTGTAGATGTGAATCAAATTGTAGGTGAATTTGACAAGTGAATTAGGCCTTTTGTGTTTCCCCCAATAAATGTATTTCCTAGCTACTAACTTATACGAACCTTTTCAGGGCTTGACTTCTTTAACTCTGATACCAGATAATACTTAAAGCAGTGGTCTGTTAATTGTGGCTCCCTAGCTGTTACTGCCTTTGGAATGCTGGGAATTGTAGTCCAACAGCATGAAGAGCTACAGGTGAAAGTCCAATACTCTAAAGCAGGGGTGGGCATGAACGGCCCAATGGCTTCACATGGCCGGGGGGGCGTGCCTAGTGTGCTGACGCCTATGGTGCTATGCCACGCCCCCCATTTTATTACCATCCCACAATAATGGCCAGTCTGAGACTTGTGGAGGGCCAGATTTGACCCGTGGGCCGTAGTTTGCCCACCCCGGCTCTAAAGCATGCTACAGTACATATTGCCATGTAAGCAAGAATTCTGTTCATTCAGCTTGGGAAGCCAGAGACCTTTGGCTACAAGTGATCAAAACACATGTTTTCAAAGACCTCATTAAGGTCATAAAAATTTCCTCAGCTGGTTGAGAAGGTAATTTGCATATATTTCCCAGGGAGCATTGTTTTGAAGGCCCAGTAACGCCAAAATAATTAGATTAGGATTTCAACAAGACTTCAACAGCACGTTGAAGATGAATTCATGAATTTTATGGCTTTCTGTCTGTTTTGTCATTTACTAATAGGCATGTTGTTAAACAGTCTCCACCCAGTCCCATTGTTTTCTTTAGATTATACATATTCAAGAAGTGTGTTGGAAAGCCCAATATTTAAATCTAAATAGCTAAATATCTTTTTAGACTAAATGTAAAATTTCTGGAAGCACAGCTTGAATATATAATATCTATAAATGCATTTAAGGCATTTTCATGTCCATGTCCTTTTTCCTTAAAGAGACTGACATGTTCCTTTAAACCCAACATGGAACCATAGAACAGCCATCGGCCTAAAGCCTTGCAATATACTTTCAATATTCAACAGGTTTTTGCTGTGCTAACATAACTACAAAGGTTTCCTTAATAAACAGTTTGCACTTACTGTAAGCATGATTATTTATGAACAAGTTGGGAGAGTTTGCCTTTAGGCCACTGCAGGGAAAGAGATTGTACAGTCGTGTAAATAACACATTGTAAGTCCTTTCACAGTGAGGCCAGTAATAAATCAGTAACGACTTGGCTGTATTCGGAAATCAGTGGTGCTATAATAATGAAAAAAAAAGTGTCAATTATTTTAAAAACGAAATGAAAGTCATTGGAGGTTACTGAGACCTCTTAATAAATAGCATGTTTTTTGGTACCTAAAAAAAGTCTTTCCTTGTGTACATATCCGTATATATATATATATATATATATACACACACACAAAGACATACATTTGCAATTACCGTTTCTTTTCATTCCA
>WMED01004927.1:4642-16118 GCA_019650415.1 Pipa parva
AAAAAAAAAAAAAAAAAAAAAAAAGCATTTCGATGCAATTCTATTCATGTGTTTAAAAGAAAAAGGAGTAACAATAAAACGGAGCATATATAATATACTCGTGATGTAATAGTTTTGATCTGTGCTGTCACATTTGTACAACTTACCTGTCACCTCAAAACTAATACTAATTTAGGTTGTACTAATGCAATAAATGTTTTTGTAAATATAAATGTAAAAATGTACCGGATTGAAAGACAAGCAGATCCCTGCTAGATCATGATGTAAGGGATTTGATTGGAGGAGCTATAATGTAACATCATTTAGCCCAGCCCACTTGACCCAGGAAAGAAAAGGCAGGCTGACAGGAAAGATGACAGAGAAATGCTGTTTAAAGGTACATTTTTTTAAATGAGTATTAGTTTTGAGGTGACAGGTACACTAATATGAAATCGATAAAAAGGTAATATTCTTCAGTCAAAAAGCTTCCAATGTATTATTACAAATGCAAAAAGAAAAAAAAAAAAAAAAAAAAAGTGCATATTTGCAGTTGCAGCATGAAGTAGTTAGAGGTACTAAATATAAGCTATCCGGCAGGTGCTGAACTTCTGCAAAATGTATCTTTAGTCAGTCAATAGGAGTTTTCCAGCAAACACTGGAGGGACAGAAGTTGCCCTGCTTGGAGTGGTGAGTATAAGCAGCTGGGAAAATCTGCAGTCTGCTGGTTTGTTTACTAAGCATATATAAATAAGGTCTTATGATAAAGAAAAGCATTGTTAATAATAAATGCCAATAGAACGACTGTGAAAAAGGCAGATTTAAAAAAAAAAAAATCAAAATGCCTATTTTAAAACTGTAAAATTCTATAATTTAACCCATTAACCCACACAAACACAGAGAACATACATTATTTTACATGTGCAGCATACAATTTACATATAATGCACATGCCATTTTTTGGAACCATTCAAGCCATATGTATTGATGGGTAAAACTTTGAAGACTGTAGAGTTCTCCAAAATAAATGTGACATGGTTTTACCCTATAGTACAGCATGTTGCAAGGCATAGTCTATTTTAAAATCTTTGGTGGAACTCAGTTTACTGCAAAGACTGAATTTACAGTAGAGAACATGCATAAACAGGAACAAATAATTTAACGCCTTATAACAGCACCTCATTTTCAGGTTACAAGTTTGTTAATGTGAATAGTCTATCATTACGGGAACAGCTTCAATAGAATGTTGGAAGATTTCTCATTTTTAAGCACTGTATAAAAAAATACTACAATTTTTTTATGTTAACAATAAATAAATCTGATACTCAAACATGAAGGCTCATGCTCACATTGACAAGAAGAGAATGTAGTTTAACATATTTACACTTGATTACAAGCCTATGCCAATGGTTTCCAAACATGTCCTGATACTCTCCCAGCAGCAAATGCTTTTTAGGACATGAACACTTGGACATATGGATAAAAATGTTTATCGGGAGTGCAAGCTGATCTAGCAGAAAACTCATCAATTTACTAATTTATATATGTTCCTGGAAGAATATCCTCAAACTGCAGAGAGGGGTAGGGTAAATTAGGAAACAACTGGCAAAGTTTTTCTGTTCTTTTTGAAAGCCATCATATTGTGAGTCCCTTATTTTCAAGCATTATTACATTTCTTCATTCAGTCTATTTTCTGGGGGATGCAGCCTTCCATTTCCACAACCTCTGGCCAACCTTCATATTTGTTTGTGTCTTTATTATTCTTTATGTGCTATGGAGATAGAAACATAAACATTAATCCTTCTATACCAATCAATGTAAACTGGTATCTTGACAATGATTTTTTTTCTTCACATAAATGAACGCATCATAACAACCATGTCCCCCCCCCCCCCCCCCCCCAAAAATAAATAAATAAATAAATATCTAATAATAATGTAAATATTAAAGTTTAATAAAAGATCAAAAACTGTTTTAGCAATCTAGGGTGTACCGTAAAGAGCATTAATGTAGTTAATATTTTTTTATATTATTTCATGGAATAATGAAATACAAATGTTTGTAAGAACAGATCATGTTCCTTCATTTTTCACAAACATCTGAAATGGCATTATTACATTAACAAAAAATGTATCTCTCTGCCAAGGAGTTGCAGATGCAATATGGCATAGCTCATCTGAGGCATTCTCCAAACGGTTCAATACTACCCCTTTATTGATGTCAACAGATAAAAAATACTTTAACATTTTATATGAACATAATTTAATTTCAGATGAAGATATGATCTTTAATTCTGTTACTTCTACATGTTGTCTTGGGGTGACTTTTGACTCTGCTCTTTTCTTCTCTAAGCACATTGCTAGCAATGCTAAAACCTGTTGATTTTTCCTTTGTAAAATTGCCAAGTTCTGTCCCTTTCTCTTTCAGGCCACTGCTAACACCCTCATTCATGCTCTCATCTTGTCCCAACTGGACTATTGCAATGCCTTTCCAGCTTCCCAATTTATTTTAAATTCTGCTGCTAGAATTCTTTCCCTGTCTTCCCAGAAGGGTCAGTCTCCCTCTCAACTCCTGTCTGAAAAAAAATTATTAACGGTGTCCTACCTTTAACATTTGGAGCACTTCAACTCTGTTGCCCCTCCTTACATATATTCCCTTGTGTGCCCATATACACTTATTCACAAAAGGTATTCACAATTCTTCACAAGGCAAACAGCTTTATGAAACACTCCCTAAGACAGCCCATTCTCGTTTTAAAATCTTTCTCTTGTTGTACCATATTTCTGGAATTCTATACTCCTCTACCTCTGCCAAGTGCAATCCATCAATATTTTCAAATCTAAAACTGAAATCTTGCCTCTTGGAGCACTACAGTTTGTTTTCATGTCTATACTTTATCCTAAAGCAGCTATGTATTCTACTTCATTTTTTTTTTTTAAATAGCACTTATAGGCTAATGAACTGACACTTTATGTTACTGTACTTGTTACCCTCCTATTCGTTTATGTAAGTCATCCTCCTATTTAGATTGTAAGCTCTAAGGAGGGGGGGGGCGGGGAGGGGACCTCCATCCTCGTTTCAATCATGGCCTGACACTTAGAGTGTTGTATATTCTTTATTATACGCTTGTACTTTACTTCCCATGTTCTTTGTTAAGCACTTTCCCATGTTTGTATTAGAAATGTATGCTACTTTGCATGTTCATGGCTACATCTGTATAAAGAAGTATGTTTCTTGTTTCAGTAGTTTTACATAATAAGGGGGATATTTATAAAAATAATGAAGACCTTTTTGATCGGTTTCACTGCTATTCACCACATTACTGTCCTTTTTTTGGTTCACTGCACTTTTACCAAAATCAAAAAAGATCAATATCAATAAATATCAATTTGAAAAAAACAACACACTTTGCACTCAATGGAGTTCCATTCCATTTTCTATCAATATCACTGATCTTTTTCAATGGCAAATCAATCTGACTTAGGAAAAATTGTAGGAACTTCTCTATAGGAAATAACAGGTTTTAGCCACCCTCAACCTGGTGATCACTTTGGAATGATTACAAAGATCTTTATAGAAATTATTCATACTTCAGCACGGTTTAAAAATAATTCACTAGCGATAAATCTGTTGACTTATCATTCGACTTTTACAAATATCCCACTAAGACTGACCTTGAGGCCTCAATTATTAGGAAATGTCCCCCAGTCTGACGTTGGTCTACAGCATCAAAATGAATTACATAGGTTACATTCATGTATTAATATAATGAAGGCCACAACTATTGCTAGTGAACACTGCTGGGAGGATCCACATGGCAACATCTGTACAAAATCTGTTATATAGTCTATAGCAGCGGTGGGGGAGCCTATGGCAAGTGTGCCAGTGAGGGCATTCAGAGCCCTCTCTGTGGGCATGCTTGCCATCACCTCAGCTGCTCTAACAGTTGTTCTAGATCCTTTCAGCGAGTGAGCGCTCCTTCAGTATAGGCTGCGGACCTGACAGTTTTCAGATCAAATCCGCAGCCTACAATGAAGAAGCACTCGCTTGCGAGGATCTAGGCAGGATAGCTGCCCCAAAGCAAGCACAATGACATCACTCATCCACGCCTGCACTGCTGGGAAAGGAGTTTCCCTTCCCCGGCAGTGTAGGCCCTGATGAGTGACGTCACTCATTAGCACTTGGTGCAAAAAAGGTTCGCCACCACTGGTCTATAGGTTCAAAAGTTATACACACTAGGCATTACCTTAATTGCTTGCTTTAGCAAAGGAAAGTGACTTCCCAGAAAATCACTAGTATTATCTGTTGACCCATCCCTTATCCTTCAGTGCTATAAGTTTGCTTTGTAATGGAAGACTCATATGATGCAGAATAATCATCAGCATGAGATTAAATCACACCCAACACTTTGTAAAACAGACAACTGCAAAACACAGTAGTGTTCTCTATTCCTAATCAGCTGCTGACAGATTTTATAACAGTACTTTTCATAAGCAGTTATGTCAGACAAATTTAACAGATAAGTGCTTCAATACAAACCTGTTCAAAGGGACTTTTTGTTTTTATGCCTTTTCCACCAACAAAAACCCAGTTGTCTCTAAAAGCTAAAGCATTAATTAATGAGCTTCCAAGTTCAGATATTAGTTTCCGTGCTTCATCGTTAAGTCTATAACAAATATAAAAAATGCTATGAATACAAATCAAACATTAACAACTCAATCATAAACTCTTATCTACTATGTAGATATTACCTCAACCCCTCTAAAAACACTTTGTCCATTTATGTATCAGAATTTGCCAAACAGCAAAACAGCACACTTTAGTATGTTAAATTCTAGCAGCATTTTTGAATTTGGGGGTTTAAGGTACACAAATGGAGTTATACTGGAACCTGCTGTGGGATTAAAGGACATTTGTCTTTAAGTCTAACTTCATCTTTTCCCACTCATGTGCAGCTACGATGGTTAAGCATGTCCATCTACCATAGGAGAGTATCATATCTAACCTGCCCTTCCAAAAGATGTTGACATGATTTTAGAAAATATATTCTAGATTTACTTTGTGTTCTGGAATAAATAACTAAAGTAGTTTCCAGTGAAAACAGTAGAACTGGGTCGGGGTGCTTAATTAAGGAAAAGATGTTTGTAAAAATCAGAGCAAACACAAAGTAGTAAACTGAAAATCCAACTTCAAAGTATATGTAGTAAAACTTTTACTATTTTTTAAATCTATGTTGTTAGAAGAGTTTTGAATTTTACATCAGATGAATAAAGTGCTTGTGTAGATTTTCTCATAAACTGCTACACTGATAACAAGACTAACATTTTCGCATCTGTGGTTTCAAAGAGACAGAAAATACCTGAAGTAACAAATAGACACAAGACAATTGTATACTTACTTTGTCGCTCCATCATCATATGTTGCCATTAAGACTAAAGTTCCCTCTGGAATTTTCTTGATGAAGTCAATGAAAGGAGCAACCTCTGGACAAAACACGAAGAATGAAAGAAATGTTTTATCAATACAAGGTTAAGAACATAATGGCTTTTATTCTGAATCTGGGACCTTGTGCATACATGCAAAAACGAAGATAAATAATGTAAAAAAACAAAAGCAAAAAAAAAAAAACAAGTAAGACATTAAAATTGAGGGACTAAGAAAAGAAACCTGGGCAATGTCCTACAGATAGGGTTTGCTGAAAAACTACCAGTGTGCTACATTCTAGCGCAGGTAAGCAAAGGCAACTAAAGAGTGTTCCAAAATTTTCCCAGTGATAGAGTACAAAGAGTCATAAAGAGAACATATTTTAACTAGGACAAGTTAGTAAGTAGACAGCCAAAGGGTCAGTATTGGGCCCAGTTCTCTTAAAACTTTATATTAATGATGTCATATAGTCATCCTAATTGCAGATAATATTAAACTTTGCAGGGTTGATTCAGATTTGTCAGCATCTGTTCACTATCAAAAATTGTTGAACACTTTTTGAAACTGGGCAGAAAAGCTGAAGTCAAAAATAAACAGAGGCAAAATGTAGTTTACATTAAACCTGAAAGCATAAAAAGTACCTATTTACTCACAAAAGGGAAATCAACTTTCTCTGACATCTCTGGACTACTTTACTTATATATATATATATATATATATACATACATATATATATATCTTATTTTTTTTAAACAAAATTTACATTTTCTTTTCTGAATCCCTTTCCAAATGCACGCTAAAATAAAACTAAAATGAAATACCCAGGCGTTCCGCACGAGTCACATGGCTGCAATTTAAGATAAATCTGTGGTTATATGGTTCCTCAATACAAATTAAAGCAGCTTACCTCCTCCCCACAGGTCATGGTACTTAGTTTCTATAAGTTCTCCAGTTTTTCCTGGGAATATTGAAAGAACTGTATTAGTTGTCTAATTAAAACTAGTTACCAATTCTACAAAATTGTTCATTTGTTTGTTGTTTTTACTAATTTGGTCATCACAATCACTTGTACAACGACTACACATAAATTCACTTAGCCTTTCCTACACTCACATCTAAAATTCAGACTCCAGCCTTTGTATGCTGGCAATCTCCTCTTGTGATTAAATAATAGAGAAAAAGGGCTCAATTATACGGTGCACACAATCCTCCTCTTGGATGGTTCTCTGCCGTCTGCAATTAAATCTTGCAATAACAGAGCTGATCATTTTTCCACATAACCCTGGCCCATCTCCCACCTTTTCAATTCAAATGAATGATGTAATAAATCCTGTTACTTTAGCATGTTGTCTTGGTGTTGATTTTTGGCTCTCTTTTCACCTTCTCTATACTGTATATACACACTACCGCTAAAAGCTTTCAACATTGCCTCTGTTATATCTATATAGAAGATCTGTCCCCTTTTCTCTCAAGTAGCTAGTACCACACTTATGCATTCCCTCATCTTATCTGGTTTAAACTACTGCAAAACTACTAATGGACCTTCTAGCCTATCACCTCTCCCAACTCTAGGTCATTTTAAATAATGCTGAAAGAATTTTCCCACTCTCTCCTTACTATGGACACACAACATTTGTCTGCTCCCTGGCTCCCTTTTAAAAGAAAAAACAAAACAAAACAAAAAACTAAGTCCACCTACTGACATTCAAAGCACTTCACTTGGTTGCCTCTCCCTACAGCTCTTCACTTTATGGGGGTTACTCACTAAAGCAGAGGTCCCCAACCTTTTTTGCACCAGGGACTGGCTTTAAGAAAGACCAGTTTTCCATGGCCCGGTGGGGTGGTGGTGGGGCAGGTGTGGAGCTTTGGTCATATGGGGGCGGGGGGATGCTGGCGGAACCTCTGTGCATACAGCACTGCTGCTGTACACCGGTACCGGGAGACACGCCAATGAGGCCAGTCTGCTGCCACGCCCCGGTACGCCCCACATAACATGTTCTGCTGGGGGCGAGTCAGTGAGGAGAACCTGTCGCCCCACCCTGTCCATGCTGTGCTGCATGGCCGCGTCACTAAGACCCGCACGATGCCCCACCCTGTCCTGCATAATGTTCTCTGCCGGGAGCTGCGAGCTGTCATGGCTATGGCAGAGAACATTATCGCGGGCTCTGACCAGGCGCAGGGCCGCAGAGCTAGCTGTCAGCGGCGCCGAGGACCGGTTGAAAAACTCCAATGGCCCGGGTCCTGGTCCGCGGACCGGTGGTTGGGGACCTCTGCACTAAAGTCCAAATTGTTGCGTATAGGTGTGAATTCACCAGGTATGACAATCACAATAGGCTGTCGCAGTCGCATCTTTATGAGAACATTGTCACAGTCACGACTTTACTATAGAAAATTGTCACAGTTGCAACTTTAAAAATTGTTGTGGCCTTGACTTAACAATGGAGAATTTGTTGTGGATTTGCTATGGGAATCTGCTGTTTGAGAATTTGACAGCTGAATTCGCACCCTAGTGAATAACTCCCATATATATATACACACACACATATATATACATTAAACATTGCTGCTTTGATTCTGTGTGAAAAAAAATCCTTTATAATAAAGTATTCTTTATTAGGTTTATAGAATACAAAGTAACACTGACATTTGCATATAAATATAATTTATACCCTTGTAAATGACAAGTTCAAACCTAGCTATTTACATCTTAAAGTAACCATCACCCCCCTTCTAACTAACACTGCATTCCTTTACCTGACAGAGGAAAAGAGGTTAATGGTATTTTCTTCCACAGGTTGATTTGGGAAAATCCAAATTAGCTAAGTAGTACCCTATACTGGGGGGAGGGGAATTTTCACTTACGGTACTATAATTTAATATTAAATTTCACTTTAATTACTGTTATTTTTACGTACATGGTTTTAATAGTTTTGGTGTGTGGGTTCAAAATACAGGCTGACCCCCGCCCATGGATCCCAACCCCATAGCCTCTATCAGAGGAACCTTATATGCGCCATGTCTCTTCCTGATAGGTTAATGGGCTCAAATGAATAAGCCAACCAGAAACAGGCAAAGTACTTTGTGTACTTAGTCATGGTTAATTCCATTAAGGAGTTCAAAACTGGTTTAGGGCGCTTTCCATCAGTGTAAGAACATTACAAGTTATAGGTACTGGATAACTGAAGGTGGGATCTTGATCCAGGGTATTATTCTTCTTGCCATATTGGAGTCGGGAAGGATTTTTTCCCCCCTAATACGAGGACAATTGGCTCGTCTCATGGGTTTTTTGCCTTCCCCGGATCAACATTTCATTAAAATAGGCTGAACTGGACTTGTGTCCTTTTTTAGTCTTATAAACTCTGAACGTATATTGCTGATCATTTAAGTATGATTTGCCACTATAGTTTTTCTTTTAAGTGAAAAGACAGGTTCATCTGGTAGCAAACACAAATAAAGAAAAAAAAACACGCCACATTTTTCGCTCTATGCTTTTCCTTACCATTTACCAATGCAGTGTTTATTCCACGACCAACATTATTTTTAACGCCGCTCATTAAACTGTGGGGGGGGGGGAAAGAAAAAAAAATTATATGTTTAAATACAGGAAAGATGTATTGCAGACAATTCACAATAACTATTGCCATACTTCTGCCCCCAGTTGGACCATAATTTAAAATAATAATTCAATTTGTATTAAATCACTAGTTATTGTTCTATAGTCCTGTACTCTTCAGCTCTGGATTAATTTAATTTAGAACAAAAACTCCCCTCTATGTGAAGATTTACATAAAGGGCCAAGTTTAATGACAATATTCATTAATGTAATGATTAATATTTCTCTGCCATCCTCCTCCCATCTCTATTCAACAGTTACAGATTAAGGAAGAGACACTTTACATTTCAAAAGCCACTCTAAAGTCTCTAAAGGCCTCACACCTAAGGACTAAAGGCTCAATTAAACCTCTCCCACAGTTTGTCTTGTACTGCAATTTGGTGGATTTTTAATTTCATTACTGTAACTTCACCCTTAAACAACTGTTTGAAATTCTGTATGGGTGTCAAACCCAGGGCCGGTTCTAGTGCTGGGCGATTGCTCAGGGCGCAATATATTTGAGGGGTGCTGTCACCCACCGCAAACTTACCTCCTCCAGCGATGCTCCTCCTCTGAGCGCAGCTCCATAATGAGGTCGCATTCCACTTACCTCATCGTGGAGCGGCGCTGGAACGCTGGAGGAGGTGAGTTGGGGATGCTGGGTGGGTATGCGGCCGGGGGGGGGGAGGTGCGGCCAGGGTGCCCATAGGGCCAGAACCGCCCCTGGTCAAACTTATTACACCTGTACCAGTTTGTGACTTTGTAGTTTTGCAATGTTGTTTTACTGATAATATCTCACGGTATAGCACCAGTCTGTTACTTTATCTTTGATGTTAGATTGATTAGATTTCATTGCATTGTTCCAGTCTGTGATTTTTTTTTTTTTTGTCAGGATGTTAAACTGATAACAATGACAAATTTATACAGAAACTGGTACACCATAGTAAAATGTTAAGTTTTTTGTTCCATGCCATGCCTGAAGAAGAGACCCAAGTAGTCTGGAAAGCTTGTATTTACCATCTATTCCAAAAAAAGGTATCACCTATATTCTACTTGTCTCAGTTTATATGGCTGTAACAAGGTAGGCAATAAGATATTGTGATTGTTTGTAGTGGGTTAGTTGCTGCCATAAATGTTGTTACAAGCAGACATTTCCCAGCAGTCTATCAATTTTCTGAAATAAAAAACAAAAAAAAAAAACAAAAACCCAACACACTGGTCATTAACACTTTTTTTTTTTTTCTTAAGAAAATATTTAATATGTGCAAGCAAATACACAGTGTTTTGTTTGTATACTGAAACTTTAGTACAGGACTAAAAAACAGGAAAGCCAAATAGCTCCCTGCCTGTGAGAATCAACCTTTACCCAATGGTGGGATGGTGGGTGTGAGCGTGTGTAGTAAGAGGGGTGACTGACAACAGGCCTAATTTATGGAAAGGCAGTAGCTGATACATTTTACAGAAATATACACTCGAATTTAAACAAAACATGTATATATTGTGGAGGGTTAATAATGGTTTCTTGATAGTTCAACTTATGCAGAAATGATATAGTAAGATAAATAAGCACATGCAACCATAAATCACAAATATAGAACAGGACTTTGACCAGATAAAGAACCAATAAAAGAAATATGTGAAAACATTAAGTCACTAGGAAGAGAATAATAAGAAAAAAAGAAAAAAAACAGTACTGCAATTATGTAACATTTAGCATGATACTAGCACTTAAAGATTGTGTTAAACTGTAAGTTTTACATAAATTACATCTGAATCTAACCAGGTTAAATATTTTGAGTGTTGTTTCCTGTTCCCATGAGGAAGTTGCTTTACATGACTGAGATTCCACATAATTATTATTTCTGTGATCAGACTGGCTGAATGAAATATTTCCTAATTCACAAATGTTTGGGCGACATTGTGTAAAAAAAAAAAAAAAAAAAAAAGAAGGACGATATAAATGAGGAAACATTTCACAAGTTTATTAATTAGCCTGGGCAAAAATTATGTCAAAGGGTAACCAATTGGATTGGAGCCAACCACAGCTCCAATTATAGGTTTCATTGACAGGAAACTACACCTGTACATGCAACTCACATACAACTATATAAAGCAGAATAAGAAAAGATACTTAATATGTGACTAATAACATTGCACTAAAGTTGTGGAATGTGAAAAAAAGAAAATTACTTCTCACGCTCATGGTTGGGTTTCACAGTGAACACTGACTTAACTGAAAACAGTACTTACATAGTATCATCTACACAAATCTTTGGTCCCACAACATTAGCTGCACCGCTTGCAATTTTAAAGGCAAAATGTTTCTCTGGGCAAATCTTTGCAATACCACATCTGTATCTTGGAGCTTTGGTGGCTGCATTAAGAAAGATAGGTTTGGGTCTTAGCCTTTTTATACCAAATATAAAATTATAGAGACAGGAAAAAGAAAATCTTAGCATAACACTACATAATAAAAAAAAAAAA
>WMED01004928.1:211-20103 GCA_019650415.1 Pipa parva
CGGCTGCAGTAACCTCTGACTGGCACAATGAAAAAAAAAAAATGCTAGGGACGCCCCTAGCGTTTGCCTACTCTGCATAATGGCAGAGCCGGCACTGAGTACAGGGGTTGGCAAACTTTGTACAGGAGGGGGCCATTTTGCTCCCTCCTACACTGGGGAAATTTTTTTACGGTGCCGCAAAAGTGGAGGAGCACATGCTACTGATCACATGACCTGCTGCCGTCCTATCAGAAGAAGCATCGGAGGTCATGGGCGGGGTGAGGGAGATGTGCTCATAGCCAAAACAAGGCAGCTGAAGAACCACATACAGCTTGGGATCCGCAGTTTGCCTGCCCCTGCACATGGTCAGTGAATAATCTCACATGTCGAGTCTTAAGGATGTTATCAAATATATGAGGAAGGTGATAATGGGGGGCATGGGTGTTTTGGCAGGAAGGCAAAGAATTCCAGTCTCAATTTAAAGGGTATGTAAGCCCTATAAAGAAAGCCCCATTTATCTATTGTCAAGTGATTTAGCGATTAAAAAAATCCTGCCTCATCTCTTAATTCAGCAGGGCTCAATACCCCCTGTAACTGCTTTCTCCCTCTGAGGGATTTTCCTGCTGTGGGTGTAGCCACGCCCCCTCCTTTCCTTAACTTCCTATCTCCTCAGCCGATCACATAGGCAGTCGAAGAGCTTTCATCTGTGCATGCTCATGGATAGGAACGGGTTTTATAAAACAAGAAGGGAAAGCACCTGCACTTTATTGCTCTGAAGCATGTTCATGAGATTGTAAGGTGGGGCTTATTGACACTATACAGGAAGATTTACCACCTGAAGCACTAATTAGGTTTGCTGCTTACTAAGCCAGCTTATGTATTTTGAAATGATTGGCTGACATTACTCCCCAAGGTGGACATGCCGCTGTCTTTCTGCATAAAAGCTTTTCTCACTAAGAGCACTATACACTATGATTAAGCGCACAGCGGGAAATGCGTAAGAGGTGCTACTTTATTTTTGTTTTTAACTTGATGTACCTGCTTTTAAGAATTTAATCTAATAAAGTTACTATGCTTTTACTATTGGAGTGCCGGAGACTCTTCTGATTTGCCGACTATACAGGAAGAGCCTGTACACAGAAGGGTTGTAGGAGAAGAGTTGTTTAAGCAAGAGGTAAGTACTACTGGTCCCAAAATCATTTTTACATTTTAAGATTTAAATTGGATTTCTGTATGTCTACATCTCAAATATAAATAATGTTTTATACAAACTATTCATACCCTTTAACATAATATATATAAGATTTTGCTAAAACACACAACATATTCCAATGCAGTGAAACGCTGTTACTGTAAACTGGTCTTATGATGCTGTAAATGTCGGCAGCAATCTAACAGAAGCTGTCATGGGACTAAGGGGTATGAACACCATGTTACAGCCATTCTGCTGGTAGATTTATTAGAGCCTAAAACATGTCATTTATGCATCAACGCACAAGAGAGGAGAAAAAAAAACAATTCCTATGAAGTTAATCTAATAATAGACTGCAAAGTAATGATTACTGTTTCAGGTGCTATTTGTAGCAGTGGTTGGCCTAATTCTGCAGGCCTTGCTTGTCAGAGCAGTGGGATTGGAATATAGCTGCGTACCTATTGGAGAAAATAGCAAAAAAATGTCTAATGATATTCAGATCAAAGAGAAGAGTCACAACCCAGACTGACATAGGTTTTATTGGTCAGCCTAATGTAAAGGTCTGGTCTAATAAAATGGTAATTCTATTTGAATTCTATTTAATCTGTGTAAACATACCTTTGTGCTGCAGCATTATAAAGCATATACTGGGGGACTACAAAGCACCTGACACAATACGATATTATGTACAATAAGAGTTTAACCACAGGGATGTGTCTGCTTTACAGTTAAATCTTATGCATCATTCCCCTGGCCTTCCAAAAATGATGTTTGCTACTGCCTGAGGCTGAGCATTTAACATTGTCTAAAAGTGCATGAGTGGGAGGGGGGGGGGGGGGGGGGGGGGGGGGGGGGGGTGTGACTGGTGCTTTTATTTGCAATGCCTTTGGATTGGGAAGATGCCATGCATATTGATATAAAGCTAATACAACACATATCATAAAAGAGAGACTTGATAAACCAGGATTTCCATTACTGGAAAGATTTTAAACTGAAATCTAAACCTGTGCTACCGTATGTGTAATATAATTATTTCATTTTGCATTTTCTGGATGCGAGGGGGGTAGGTTGATTTCCCAGTACCCAGCACCACCATGGTCTGCTCTGTAGCAATATAATATAATATATAATGTATAATATAATCCATTAAGAAATGACAACCGCTTTCAACTTCATACAGTGAAACATGAAATAAGGACCACATTTTTGCTTGGAAAACCCATGGTATATCTCTGCACCAGTGACATATTAATATTACTTGACTTGTTGCATCTTTAATTTGTATCTACAACTGTACAAAGGACCATTATCATCTCAAATTGTATGATGCCAAGATCACTAGGTTGCCCTAATTAAAAAAAAAAAATGGATTTATTGACCAATATTCTTAGATACACAGGAGATACATTTCATTACAATGTACCCGATATCTCACACATTGATACAAGATTGCAGCAATGAGTAAAAAGGAACATGCATATCATTCACCTGTTGCCTGGATCGATCTCCTTTTCCTCTGTTCCAGCTTCAAGATCCCCTTTTTGTTTACACCTCTTCTTTAACATCACTGATGTGGGCAAGTGCTGTAGCAGTACTTGCTCACATCATTAATGTAGAAGAGTATTGCAGTGATGTAAGCAGAAGAAAAGAAGATCAATAATCCAAGAAGCATGAGGCAGTGCTGGAAGAAAGAGCAGTATATATATTTCTTTCAAAAAGGCTAATTTGCACATTCCATAGAACACACTACTATATGCAATCTTGAAATACATACAGTATACTATACATTTTTAAAATATGAATAATTTGTTACATTATTGTTTCTATAAGTGCAGTGTCATGATCTTGTCAATGCAGTGCTTGATATACTGTATAAGGCTGAGGCAAAGGCTAAAAATTCAGCTTTATACTACAGCATTTAATAAACAGATGGTTGACTTAGGATAAATAAAACAAACAAACACACACAGTAAGGCTACATATTTTTAAAAAAATAAGTAATTTAAATCTATATCTGTTTATGTTTCATTAAAATAAGGTATTTGCTAAATGCTGAAATTACATGCCTAAACAATCAATGGGATTTTGACCACAACTATCATATGAACTTATGATATAATATTTGAGGTTATATATTTTGCTTTCAGGATGGTTACAGTTGACCGTTATTGATCACCTCCCCACATCTAGGTTACATACCTGCCATTTTGCAATCTAGTAGAATAACAGAAGGCAGGCAAATATTCCAGTAAATGTGAGCTACAAAATACTGTTAAGAGCCTGCATCTTATCACTGTCAGGACAGGAGACTGGGAATCAGTGGATGAGACATCAAGACATCACCATGCTCAAATACAAATATAACAGAGATTTATTATTTAACATTATGGGACAAAACCATGATATTATTCATAACCAGAGTTTGTTAAATTCCCACATTGTCTCTAACTCACCAGGGGAGAGATTATAGTCCCAGATAGTGTACCAATACCTTACAGCATCAGACTACTCCTAGTGATTAAAGACAGAAAGTCCTTTTGCATAGAGAACTAGTAGTTGCAGGAGTGGGTGACATGGTTATTAAACTCAGAAAGACCGCTCTGGGTCTTTCTGAGTTTACCGAGAGAAATCTTGCCTTGTTCTCGCAAGATTTCTCGAGATCGAGTTTTTCTATCTCAATTTTTCAAATTTTTTTTGATGGAAAGGTAGCCATACTTTACATTAGTAGCATGGCTACCTTTTCATCGAAAGTTTTGAAAAATCCGGATCAAAAAACTCATTCTCAAAAGAAATCTCGCAAGAACAATGTGCGATTTTTCTCGGTAAACTCAGAAAGACCATTCTGGTAATAACTTTCGCCCTTAGTGTCCTGTTACCTGACCCACCCCCCATCATTATCACTTCCAATTGTTGTCTGTGAGGGTGGGAATTCTGCTGTCTCTTCTGAGGGAGAGAACTGGTCACTAGCCCAGTAGGGGTTAAGTGTATTGTTTCAGTTTGTGATTAGGAACAAGGCCCAGAAAGTCCCCACTAGCCAATAAATCCATGTTTCTCCTTAAAGAGGAAGAAAAGAGAATTACTAACCGCTCAATCCCCAATGCAGTGTCACAGGTGCTTTGGAACAGGCGGACAATCAGGCAAGATTTGATATTGATAGTTCCGGCACTCCAAAATCGTGAAATAAAACGGTACTTTATTGCAACCACATGGGTTAATAAAATAGGAGATTAAAATATAACGAAGATGAGGCTCATCTTCATTGTATTTTAATCTACTATTTTATTAACCCATGTGGTTGCAATAAAGTACTGTTTTATTTCATGATTTTGGAGTGCCGGAACTATCAATACCATCTCTCTCCTTGAAGGGGAACTATAGTGGTGATCTGGGCATATACAGTCAGTTAGTTTTGACAAAACTTGGTGGAGTGGGTCTATATGAGGGATGTCATGACATCACCGCATCCATTATCTAGATTTACTGAGTATAAAATACCGGCAGATGTAGGGAACCTGATGGTAATAGGGTGAAAGGCGTCCGGTCTAGAGGTATTGCGTTTAGATTTTCTTTACTCAGTTAAAGTGCTACACTTTACCTCTTACAGCGCTTCTATTCACTCCACTGAAGGATGATTAACTGACGTTTGACTACATGACGGTAACATTACTATATTAGCACATAGGTTCTAATCTAGGTTTCAATCTAACCTTGATCACTTATGGTTACTATATATATCTCTCTGCTTTTAATAATATTTCTTATATGGCTTGATATCTATATATAATACTTTGTGAAATAGCTGTACCGCATTGCA
Source organism: Pipa parva (assembly GCA_019650415.1). NCBI lineage: Eukaryota > Metazoa > Chordata > Amphibia > Anura > Pipidae > Pipa > Pipa parva. The sequence goes on from WMED01004928.1 coordinate 5,197, forward strand.
TATACATTTATCTATAGGTGTTACCTACAGTATACATGATGTAGTCCTATATGGGCACCTGTTTTTAATTTGTTTGTGTTTGTCACTGCATTTGTTACTCTTACTAATAAAGTTGAGTGTGCACTATATAAGTGGGCCATGTTTTTCTCCTCTTTACATCTATGGGAGGGACCGACGTCACTTACATAGACCCGGAAGTAATTACAGCATCGATGAATTCATCGGACAATCCTGGGCTGATTATTATCAGATGAACACATCTGAAGTGTACTACTGCTAGATAAATCAGGTAAGTATGGTTTACCACTATAGTATTATAGTGTACATAATAGTACATAATAATGTAAGGGCAAGGGAAGGCAGTATAGTATAGGAAAGAATTTACAATGTCTTCTACCTTCACTATCTTCTCTCTCTTTAACTTTGCTCTGTTAAAATAAATAAAACCACTCCCATGTGTATTTGGTGGTAAACAACATATTAATACATGAGAATAATGTTTATTTTTTAGAAAAATATTAAAATAACTTAATATAGGTTTGGGCTTTAATTACACAGGTCTACACAAAACTGTGAAAAGCAAAATCTGAACTGGGACCCGGAAACATTAGTGCTGGTAACTATGCTGTAATAGGCGCTTTTATTTTCACAGGTTTAGTAAAGACTACACATACTTTATAGAACATTAGCAGGGCCATATGGAACGTGAAAGACTGGGTAAACCAAAGGCCAACATATTGTTTTCAGCCATGTTGGAACTGGTGTCTGTAAAGCTGATACAACCATATCGACTGCCTGAGTGGATCAGCCAGATTAGACATAATAAATGAGAGAGTATATAAAAAAGGGAAATTTCACACTAAGTGAAAGCTTGACTTATAGGAAGTGGCAGCTCTGATAGCCCAAGGCTTTGAATTAGTTTTGCCACTTGATAATTTGACTTATTCACTCGAGTGGCCAGGAGAGGACATTTTCTGCCTGATTTCAGTGTAATCAAGTCACCTACTTTAAGATTGCTGGGGCCAAGTCAATTGCACTCTCTGCTGAGTTTTAAGTGTGTGGAGAGTGGCTAGAATAGTGTTTTCTGCATAAGGGCAAAATTATTAGACTTACTAACACAAAGCACTTGGAATCAGCTCATTGATAAGTGATATTTAGTGTTTGCAGCAGATTGGCAGGTTGCATAGGGCACACATAATCAACATCATGCTTTGTGCAATAATCTTAAATGTGTCAGTGTATATTTGTGCAGATTCTTCAGATCACAGTAAGAATCCGCTAACCAGAGAGTGGTTCTATGAGTGCGGTGATTTTTCACTGTTACTTAGTATTTATCCCATAAATATTATCGCTGAACATTTCTCTTGCACTCTCTATCACTGGCATAGCTCCCATTCTTATGACCCAAAAGCCTGTCTCCAACACTTGCAAAAACCTTGAGGAATTCTGAGTTGCTTTTGTGGAATATTTTTCACTATTGTAACCAGCCCAAAAATCAGTTATGGCCAACAGCTGTAATTAATATCATAATCTGTCTACCCATATTGCAGTTTGGCAAAGACAAAAAAAAAAATTGTTATACACATACATTATGATCAATCAGTTTGAAAGTGAAATGCTTGTATTAACATGGTTTTATGCTGCGTGTATCCAATTCCATCATCCATAAAAATGAATCCAACTATTGATAAAAGTAACAATATGGTTGAGATGAGAAAGCAATAATCATCTAGTAGCCGTAGTCAGGATCCATCCTGATGAACACATCCTTCTAACTGACATACAGTAAATGTTAATAAGGAAAATATCTCACATTTCAGCCTATTTTAAATCAAGAGACAGCAAACAGTATGATCAAGGCATTAATCACCACATTTACATCTGGATATAGGGCTACTAGTTAATGCCCTGACTGTCTGTCTGTCTATTTGTCTTTACTTTAACTTATTGGAAAAGTTTTTTATGACAATCCTGGCAAAAAACAATGTACCAAAATCATATAAATGTGCTTTATGCCTAGATGATTTAGAGAAGTGGCCTAAGGCATATGGAAACCATTAAAAGCCCTGTTACTCCAGCAATTCAAGGCCATTGTTTTCTCAAACTCCACATAAAGATTGGCTCTCCCTGCTTTTATGTAGGACACTTGAGCGGCATCTCTTCTTTTATTAGAAAAACCCCATTAAGTAATGAGGTTAAAACAGGTTTTACTCACGGATATTTTAAGCTCTTTTCTACTTGACATATGTTGCAGCATGAATCATTCTGTACTGCGAGAAAGCTCAAGAAAGAGCAAACCTGATCTGTTAATAAAATATAAGGTGACCTTGCCTAATTGAGCCAGTCAGCACAGAAAAATTCTTTCAACATGGGAAACAAAATACAGAAACATTATCAGATCATGCATTAATCAGGAGCTTTGCCAGTATTTATTTCATTTCTCCCATCACACAATAGTTATTGTGGATATTCAAAAGTATAAAAATGCTAAGCAGATCTGTTACTCTATAGCACTGACATTGAGTTTAGCTCTGTTTTATTTTATTTTTAAGTGGATCGGTCATGACCTAACCTATTTTCTCCAGCTACACCATCTGAACTGATCGTTCTGTAGTGATCAGTTGAAATCTTGCAATTTAGTAGGCTTAGAATGCTTACATGGCAACAAAAGAAATCCAAGCAGCGCAATTTTGACACTGCTGCTCCTTCAATAAGATATAAGATCATATTTTGAAGAATCAGATTGAAAGAACCTCAATGACAAGTTCCCGCTGACTTAGAGAACTACAAGTTTGGCAAGGAATGCTGAAGTTTGCAGAACTTAGTAGTTAGATGAGGTTTTCAAGACACTGTTCTGGATAATTTTACATTTTTAAGCTGATCGCTCTAGAGTGATTTGCTCAGATATCACCTTGATTCCGCCTAGGGCAGGGGTGTCAAACTCAAATACACAGTGGTCCAAAATTAAAAACTTGGACAAAGTTGCAAACCAACTTTGATATTTAGTGATAAAAAATGTTTACAGTTGAAGTAGTTTTTCCTTCTCATCAGATATAACGATGAACCTTTTCATAATGGCCTGTTCTTTACATTTGTGAACAGATGTTCCACTCCCCACTTGTTCTATAAAGCTTTTGTTTCTACCTTTGTTTGGCCATACTTGGGAAGGGTGGCCCAATGTGACTAGTAGCATGAGATCCCTAAGTAATGTCAACAGAAGAGGGGTGCTTGTGGGTCCTGATTGATGTGCCAACTCACCAAAAGAGCATTCTGGAATTTGTTGTAGTAGTAGTACATGTGTTGTCTACTGTTGGGCCAGCTCTAGTAGACATTTGGTATTTTCTCACAGGCCTAATCTATTTACACCGGGGGGGGTCAGAGTTTGACACTTCTAACCTAGAGTGAAAGGTTAATTTAAAAAAAGAATATTAACTCTCAAACAACTTGGATTCTTATATACTTAGCATTAAATTAGCTAGACTTCTTTTGTATTATTTTTTAAGTCTTCTTTTCCCTCTTTTCCTTTCCCCTATGAGGCATGGAAGTGAGGTGGATCCATTTCTCAATGTACATGTTGGAATGACCCCTCCACCAACAAACCTGATCTTCATTGAGAATTCTTCCAGCTTCTGCTGTACTCTTTCTGGTGCCCCCTGGAAAGGGTATTTATAACATACTTTAGCACTGGGCTTTACATGGAGACAGCTAGGAAACTAAGAAACAGAGAAGCTGTTGGGGATTATCATCTGGGAGTCTGTCCATAAACCAAACACATACCATGTGGCTAGGTGTCTTTTAAGAGGTGTACTATTTCCTTTCCATTGTCTTGTGTATCATGTTGCCAGTGTTACTGCTACTATATTAATTGCCAGTTGACTAATACTTCAAAGAGAAGATTTTCATAACAACTCCATAATTATTTGTTACTTGTTCAACATAAACTGTAAGAAGAAAACATAAAAATAAAGTATTAGTTTGTGATATTTATGTAATTTCAGACTTTGCTATAATTAGCCTGTGACTTACTGGAAAATGGATCCTACTATATGAATGCTTCTCAACCCAGAGAAGGTAAGAAGCAGGCAGGAAGAGAAATGAATATCTCTGGGTTCCCTATTTTATGACTGCAACACTATTGCTAAACTGACTCTAGGGGGGGAATTCACCAAAGTGTGAAGTGAGGTGCGGATCCTTCACCTCACTTCGCATTGACTGTTATGCACTCGCTGATGTCCTGCACGCGGACATCAGCAAATGCATTAAAGGGATTCCAGTCTTGGCAAGACCACTCGAGTTGCCTCGCTGAGACTGGAATCCCTTAAAAGCGTTCGCTGATGTCCACGTGCAGGACATCAGTGAGCGCATAACAGTCAGTGTAAAGTGAGGCGAAGGATCCGCATCTCACTTCGCACATTGGTGAATTCCACCCTAGATGTGAAGGTTTGAATCTTGTTGGATTAAGCCATACTAGATATAAACAGATACAAACCATAGACATATTTATTAGGATTTTTACAAACAAGGTTAACAAATATATTTCCACCCACACCATCCAGATCTGGCACCATTTTAGCCTTTTATCTAATGGGATAAAGATGTGGGGGACTTGCTGGGCAAATCCGCCTGCCTGTATTAGGAAAATCAAGAAATCAAATGCAATTTTCAAGGAAAACAGGGACAGTGTTTAATAGGGAGGGTTACAGGAAGGGAGGGAACGTTTTGAAATAGGATGAAAGAGATGAGAATCTTGTAAAAAAAAAAGTGATTTATATTTATTTCAGTCTCTCAGAGCTGCTTTGCACCATTTCCATAAGAAAGTGAAAGTGAAATTTAATTAGGAGGGAACATACTCAGTGAGCATAGCCCTTGACAAAGGAAGGAGGGGTTAGGATTAGCTAAAAGCCTCTGATTCAAGTCTTTGTTTTTTCATTCAATTGGTATGACTATTCTGCAAAATCAGTAAGCCTAGTCCAAAAGAAAAATCCTGAAATTATCTTTTCTTTTTAGAACAAATTAGGGACAATTCTCCAAGATAGCCAGTAAAAGTTCTGTTATATTTTTTGGGATGTTTTGTTTTTTTATGAACACCCTATCATATTGTTCAGGGAGGTGTTAAAACCCATCAAACTTCTTGTGTTTATGTACAGTGTGCTCCACAAGGCTACAGCTATTTGTCAGTTTTCTGCCTATAAAATACATTTGTTCATGTGGGGAAAACACTTCTCAAGTCCTCAGGGTCACTTGCCAACAGTTCTAGATAGGTAGGACATTGCATTGATGTGTCACACAGGGATAAGCCCCTTTTGTTCTGCTTCGTTTGGGAAGTTAGTTCTTTAATATATCTATTAAAAATTTAAATTGCTCAGTAAGCAACCCATGAATCTCTCTTCACATGTGCACATTGTCTATTAAATGGCTTTTAGCTATTAAGTTGTTCAGAAAGGTAGTAAAAGCCTTTAAACTCCATGTGCAGTGAGCTTAAAAAGACTAAAGCCATTTGTCATTTTTCTGACAGGAGACTATCATCTTATATATTTTGGTATACAGTATATCAGAACCTAAGCAAAACCTAAAATAGGCAATGAATCATGACCAAGCACATCTGTACATTTTGCATACTCTGATAAGTTAAGGATTATTCCTTGTTTGACTGAATGTTATCAGTAAGATTTGATTCTTCGATTTAATTTGATAAATCACATTTTGAAAAATAAGTTTATGTGGGACTGATTTTCGTATTTCTTGCTTAAATCAAATCCTAACGTTTACCAATCTTTCCAACTCTCTACCAAAAGGCCAGACATTGTGCCCAGAGGGTGTTACTTGTGTAGGCCTTGAGAAAACTGGATTAATTGATATTTATACCTGAGAGTCATTCACCATCTAGTTAAAGTGTAAGCAAGAGGGTAACAGAGGGTGCAGAAGGGCCAATGAAAGTCCATAACTAGCTATCAAAATGCGCTGGAACTCTTAATTTAACTATGCCATCCATGCTTTGTATTACATCATCAAAATGATGACATATCATAACTATTGTCCAATAATATCATTAAACTAACCATTTGATATCTTTAGAGATCTGGGGTTTAAATACAGGGGGGGAAAAAGCAGGGCCATCCCTATGAAGTAAGTTCCATCATTATATATAATTCTGTCAGGACAAAGACTATGGTACCTATCCTGCAATGTCCCCTATGAATGTAGGTTTTGTACAGCACTTACTAAATTTATGTATTTGCACCTTGTTTAAAAACACATACTATAAAGGCTGTGTAACTATGTAGATGTAAATAAAAAAGAGAATTACACATATAAAAAAAAATCTACATCACATAGGCAAATACAGACACAGAGACCATCATATATACCTTTTATAAATTTACAGGCAGAATGGCACTGAGAGATACATTTGCAGAAAGGATACAGTGGCACATAATAACATTCAATACCTTCTTCTGCAGCGTGTCCCAAGGCAGACCTGTGCATCTGTTGCTTGAAAATGAGGCTAGGAAAAAGAGTTGATTAATGTCTTCCAGCTTGTTGATGTTCTGAATGAATCTTGAATTAAAATACCAGCATGAGAACCAGGAACAGCAGAAACATCACCGAGCTGCTTGCTCTACAGCCTCTATTTCCCTCCCTCGTTCACATGAATGAACGTACTTGGTGGTGAGGGGGTGTTACTACCAGGTCTTTTTTAAGAACAAAACTGAGAGAAAAAAACATGCTTCTCTGTCTAAATCCCTCTGCTTATTTCAGTATTATAAATGGTGCGTTTGGAAGATGATCAGACAAAGCTGCTGGAAGGGTTTGTGACTAGTGCTCTATGTGAGGAGTACAGACAGTAGATGTGAGCATCCTGCTATGTTTCCACTGATAAGAGCAAAGGAGTTATTTCCACAAATAAGGCCTTCAACTGAGTAAGTTAGAAAAGAAGCTTAAAAGCAGTACTGTGTGTGTATTTGTGAATTTACATTTAAAAGAACACTTGAATTCTCTTGCCAGTTTCCTAAAAATGCATTTTATGGCAAAAGAATTATTTCCCTAAACAATATTTCCTATGTATAAATATTAGGGCCTATGTTTTTTTTTAAATGATTATTCATTTATATATCATGTCAACATCCACTGTCACTTTAAAGAAGCAGTATGAAAAAAATGTAGGTATACACTGTGTAAGGATTTCAGGACAAATCCAAGTGGTTTTTTTTTTGTTTGTTTGTTTTTATTTATACAAGATTCATGCACACCTAACTCTTTATTTATTTTTTTAATTAGAAAAACTTGTCATGAAATTTTGATCACAGAAGCACAAGTTGTTGATGCAGATGAAGCAGACTTGAATGCAGCATCAGGTACCTACAGTACACACAGCACACCTCTCATTTTGAAGGGGAAAAAAGATACGTATCTCTGTGCCAGCATTCAGATCAAGTGTTCTTTGTACATGTTTTAGGTAGAGTAAAATATAAATTAGGATTCAGAATTTGTCATTTCCAAGCTATAACAGTTGGTTTTATTGTGTTAAATTCATATGTAATTGTGACTTTGTATTCTATTATTCCTAGAATCTTAATAATACTATATATTCACCATTGTGCGAAGTGAGCTCCGGATCCTTTGGCTCACTTCGCACAGACTGTTATGCGCTCGCTGATGTCCTGCACGCGGACATCAGCAAATGCTTTACAGGGATTACAGTCTCAGCGAGGCAACTCGATTGGTCTCGCCGAGACTGGAATCCCTTTAAAGCATTTGCTGATGTCCGCATGCAGGACATCAGCGAGTGCATAATAGTCTGTGCGAAGTGAGCCGAAGGATCCGGAGCTCACTTCGCTCTATGGTGAATTCCCCCCATAGTTTTAATGGCAATGAGTGGATTTGACTTTGCCAGTTTAGCAGTTAATAAACTGGTATCTCAACATTGTTTGAATGTGCAGCAGAGCATTGTCCATTATAATAATGTCCCCAACTTACATAGACATTGTCCACTAAACCAGTTGTTTAGACATTCTTCGGCCTTACATACAGTAAAGGAAGTGTAAGAGCTATTGGGGGAGCACAGAAATACTTGGCAGATGCAAGTCTGAGGGTGGGAAGTTGATTCACATATTGCAGTCAGTGAAACTGTCTGTGATGTGGCTGGCTGGGGTCTATTAGTGTGCACCAGCACTTTACTGAATAGTTAATGAATTACAGTCCCCCTTGCATGGCTATAACCTATATGGGAACTCATATTCAGTTGGAATAGACTCAACACAAGTTGAAATTTGGGTAAATGGGATTAAACATTCTGTTAAAGCCTTCTGTTTGAACCACCTTGGCCACCTGGTTAGTAAATACATTTATTATTCTGATGATAAAATAGGATAAAATCATCATATAATTACTTGAGTCCATTTAGAATCTTCTATAATTTCACACCATGATATAAAGAACATATCATTCTTGGAACCTTGGCCAGAGCAAGTCAGACTCTCAGATAACATAGGGTTATTTAAAGGCATTATCTATGGATGTATGTCTAATTTTTTTTTTTCTTATAAAGCGCCACAAATGTATGCAGTGCTGTACAATTCAGCAATACAAGTACAGTAGAGACATAGGAAAAGTCCATTAAAACATACAAGTATAATATCACAAGGATACGTCCCTTTAAGTGTTAGGTTGTGGCTGACGCAAAAGGTTGGAGGTCCCTGCCCTGTAGAGCTTACAATCTAAATATGTAATCATGTTCTCGCCTTAAAATCAGAAGTGGTAATAAAGAGATAAAAGTCATTATGATTGCTGCAGCTATCCATACAATTCATTGTACAGTAAGATATGTCCTCATAACATTTTTAGGAGAACAAGGCTGAACTTTAAATGAGGTTTATTTCCCCCTTAAGTCTTTATCTTTCCTTTAATAATAAAGGGATTTATTTGGACCCTTGTTGATTACTTGACCACTTTGGACACTCTGCAATTGCTTTGTGCACATGCAAATCATACCTAAAAAATGCACCTAATATCACTGATCTCTATCAATAGGTACACATGACTTGGGTCCACTTACGAAAGCAATCAACGCATTGTTCTATGACATTTATTGCTTATATATACGTTTTCTTCAGCATTTTCCTAACTCAAATTCATGAAGGCATGTCAAAAAGTGACTGCTCTTTCATGGCAGAAATGTTAATTATGCATTCCTTTTACTTGCAGGGAAAATGCCATATGTTGCTGAATATATAACATTTATGAGAAGCATAATTGAAGCTATTTGTCTATTGGTACTTAATCAAGTAAAATAAAATGAATGTGGGGCTACAATACATTAGGTGTTTAATGTGTGCAGCACATTGAGATGTATGGAGATTTTATCATGAAAAATCTTTAAAGGTGAGAAAGGGGAGCTAGTATGGATCCATTTTATTGCTTTTGTATCTAAAAAGGAGATATACAACAAATAAATCACTAGCTGTGCATTTATTAAGGAAACGGAAAACCAACAACAACAAAAAAAAAACCAAAAACCAGTTGGTTCTATACATTACTTTTTCTCATTGGAACAGATGGGTTTATGACTTTGAGATTTAAATAAATGTAAGTGGAGATCCTTGTACACATCAAATTTATTTCAAAATTATGTCATTATTTCCATATCAAAAGCAGCACCTGTAGGAAAGACAACTGCGGCGAAACACAGAACAGCACTATCTCTGCAGTCCCCAATAAAGCATAGTACAAACCTGACCATACAGTATTCCAATATAAATCAATATGGGGTATATTAATGTAACTAATAAGCACAAATACACATCTCTGTCCCTTAATCAAGGCTATACAAGAGACATGTCTCTATGGAACAGGTCCTACATGGAACTGACACATTTTTTTCTTTTTCATGTGTATCGAGCCTTCACAATACTGTAAATGTATTTATTAATCTGGGGAACACCACTAGTTCTATACTGAATGCACTGCAGCAAGCTCTTTAAAAAGAAGCATTATTCAAGGAGGAATATTCTACCTCCTACAAAAAAAAAAAAACTCCAAGGAGCTCCAGGGCTGAACCGATGTTTTCAGAGCTTGGGATTCCTAGTCTCGCTCAATTTAAATGTGGCAATTTTACAACACATTCAAAGTCATATTTATCAAATAGTAAATTTGCCTTTCTAAAGTGAATTTGCTACGCTCCCCAATGCTTTGCCCATATTGTCGAGAAGCCAATTGTGCATCTCTACTATAATGCCTATTGTTGTGTCAATGGAGTGAATTGGTACATAGTACTTTTGAGCATAATAAGGTAAATACAGCACTGTCATATTGTAGCAAATATTTCATAGACATATCGTAGAGGATCATTTCATAATGATCTGTTTAAAGGAGACAATATCGCTATAACTATACCCTCTATATTAATTTGTACATATTGGCAATATGTATTAATATAACAAAGGCAATGTCGTTATTTTGCCACATTTTAGAAACCAGTATTGCTGCTAGAGAATAGTCATATAAATGACAGCAATTGTTTTTAAACATTCATTTCAATGGCAAACAAATCCTTGCTCATGTTGGCTCTTGGTCGTCCCATTTTCTAAGGCTTTTGATTGAAATGTCCCCAGAATACCAACAGGAACCCTGCCATAAGTCCTCGATTCTAAGAATCAATTGTTATTCTATTAAAGCTATACTTCTGCCACTAATTTTGAGAGGAACCCTACACTGGAATGCCCAAGGAAATATTCCCAGCAGCAAAGTAATGATACATTAATAAACCTTCAAGTGTTTATCTCTTTTCATAAATGTAATAATTCGCAATTAGTCCCAAGAGAACAGGAAGCTACTAGAGCATAAACTGGGGGAGCATATATAACAGGGTTCATCGTTTTGCAATAATTTGTCTAAATGCTCATTTGCACCAAGCACAGCATGGGCGTTTTATATAATGGTCTTGGAGTCAGTATTAAATATTTTCTCATTTTATGTTGTTTTGGGGACAGACCAGATGGAATGCAATGCACTCTGGGATATGTCATTTATCACTGTGACAATGTGTAGGTTAGCAGTGATCCTCTCGCCACAGGGGAAGAATGAGATGCAAGTATGAAGCAGCATTAAGGCTGGACTACTGAAGTTTGGCAGCTCTTGCACCACTCATTAATTTAATCATATTAATTTATTAGTCATATATATCAAAGTAAGTCACTGCAGAACTGTCAAGATGAACAATTCATATGCCGGAAAAATCCCAAATGAACTCAAATACTGTGGCTACATTTGCTTTCGTTTTACAAAACAGCTGCAGAGAGATCAAACATTGCAACTAAAATGACATCGCTGTTTTCTCTTGCCACTTATTCCCACTGCAGTTCATTTCTAAAATGTAAAATCTCCTTTTCATCTAAGGCTAATTTTAGTTTTTATTATATATATTCACAAGACTTGCAGAAAAACAAGCTGGGTTATCGCTAATTTTAGTTTTTATTACATATATTCAAGACTTGCAGAAAAACAAGCAGGGTTATCGCTGTGCTGTGATGAAGCCATTTTGTGTTGGACATGTGTGATTTAGATGCACAGATAAAGTCACAATATGTAATGTATTTCTGCATTGCTTTAGATCGTTTGACATTTATCTGTGTGTATTTATGATCTTGCCTTTCTGGAATTGCTTGAATCACTTTCATTCCTAAAAATGCAGTCCTCGGCCTCAGTTTTGCCTGGCTTTCCAGAAGGAACGGGTTATTCTGTCTGTCTAGTTTGTAGGGAAGAAATCTTTATGGGAATAAGGCAGTCACTTACTGATGTTAATAAAGGATTCATAAAGCTTATTTCTAAATATTTCAAAATAACTTCAAGGTAAGGGTGAAGAGACTTTTCTCCTAAAAGTTTGCCACGTTTATCACTTCACTGGGCCAATAAGCACATATTGTTTATCTACATTTGGTATTTTCTGTATCACAAGAATGTATCATGTTAACACAGTTTCAAAGAGATTTGCATGAAGGGGAAAGTGGGTTTCTCCATCTGCAGTGTGTGACATATTTCTGCCAGTTCTGATGGGGTTTACTAACCTTTTTTTTAAAAAGGGGGTTTCTAATTATCAGCTACCTGGTTTTAAGTACAAGTGTTAAAATGACACGTTTAGCCTTACCATTTTGTATAATAGTCATAGCAACAGAAGAAAAAAAAAACAAGCACTTGGACCAGAAGTTATCAGTGAATCCTAGCCCCTTCTTCTGTTACCTCTGTGCACCACTTGGATTACTGTTCAGCATTTGACATTGAGTTGTTTTTCTGCACTTTTTCAATTTCTCATTCTTGCATTTAGTTTCCCGAAGAAAGTGAAAGTGAATTCTAATTAGTTTCAGGAGGTGAGAGCATGCTCAGTTAGTGAGCTTAGCCCTTGACTAAGTGGGAGGGGCTGGGATTATCTGTAAAACATCTTCTCCAAGTGCTTGTTTTTTCTGCAATTGTAATGACTATTCTGCAAAATCAGTAAGCCTAAACCTGCCATTCTAATACTTCTTGTACTAAACACTAGGTGACCAAAAATACAAAGCTGTTTATTTTCAGGCTATAGTGTCCCTTTATGCTCCCCTTTAAAATAAATAGAGTAAAGACTAAGTGGGGAATTCACGATACTCCGAAGTGAGGTGCGCAGTGTTCGCCTCACTTCGGACTGACTGAGATGCGCTCGCTGATGTCCTGCACGCAGACATCAGCGAGCGCATTAAAGGGATTACAGTCTTGGCAAGAGCAAAAGAGTCGCCTCGCCGAGACTGGAATCCCTTTAATGCGCTCGCTGATGTCCGCGTGCAGGACATCAGCGAGAGTCAGTCCAAAGTGAGGTGAACACTCCGCACCTCACTTCGGAGTATCGTGAATTCCCCCCTAAGACAAGATATTGCAGTTGGGTTTCTGGTTTCAGGAACACCAAACACTTACAAGTAGCCAGACAATATTAACAAGTTGTTTCATTTTTTTATATTTTAAAATAATCCTGGAGCTAATAATTGGAGGACTGTTTGTGGTAATTAAAGGGACACTAAAGTCTGAAAACAAGAAATTGTTATTATTGGCCATGTAGTATTACTTAAACAAGGGTTAAAATGACAGATTTAGATGACCTAATCTGCAGAATAGTCAAAAGCTGCTTAGTAATTTATATGCTGCACACAAGTAACAGACTGCACAGAGATAACAGGAAGAAGAGCTAGGATTCATTAAAGTGCTTGTTTTTTCTTCTATTCCTATGATTATTCGGTAAGACTAAACCTGTCATTTTAATACTTTTTGTACTAAACACTAGGTGGCCAATAAATTAAAAGCTCTTTTTTTTTTTTTTTTTTTTTTTTTTTTTTTTTTTTTTTTTTTTTACAGGTTTTAATGTCTTTTTAAGTTATGAACAATACAAGGTGCATGGTAGTACAGGATCAGAATTTCATCAGTGATTCTAGTTTTCCTATTTAAGCATTATATTAAAAGTGAGGGACTGGTTAACCTAAGAATGAAGAAAAGGAAATAGAAGAGGGAAGGGGAAGTAGGAATATTAATGCATGTATAAAGGAATAGGGGATAATGTGTCTTTTGACCTTTGTTAGCCATGCTTTTCCATTTGACTCTGAACAAATGTTCCAAGACATGTATATAAATTACATTGCATTAATATTATTGTAAATTAGGCGCTTTATGTAAAAGAATACTGCTTTTCAGAGTGATACTTGGATTTCATCCATCTCCAGGAACTGCAGTATGTATACACTATTTATCCTGCCATATTAACATTAAACACAAGGGATCAGAACACTCTCCTTAGCTTTACAGTACCTACCCCCTTTCCTAGGGTGTCATGGAAGCTTCTTGAGGTTAACTAATAATAAACAAGGCCACCATGGAAAAAAATAATTTATGTCAAATAACCCATTTTAAAGAATTTATGTATGCATAATACTGTTTAAGTACATTCAGAAAGAAAAGATGATTAACAATGATGCTTTATGTATGTGAAAGAATTTGGCATGATTTATTAAACAACAGCAAGGTTAGAGGAAAGTGCCATAGAAACAGGAGGGCTCGGGGCTTTTATTATTTATACCACTGAATCTTGGGAAAAGCTGGAGAAATTAGCCCATTTAAGGCAGTAATTACATGAACGGCACTCATAAAGTATCATTCTGGGGCGCTAAAAAACAAATGGAAAACAGCAACCCCTATATGTAAATGAATAGGTATTCTATGTATTCTTGTTATAATAAAAATAAATAAATAAATAAAATGGCAACATACCAACTGTTTTTGTTTTGCAGAGAGTTGAAAACAAACAAACAAGAGATTATTGCTGAAAATGATAGCTATGAGTCTAATGTCATAGTTGGGGGTAATCTCCTTCCAGTCATGGTCAGTAATAGATGGTTTTGAGCTGAAACTGTTGTTTATTTGTAATGCTGTCTCTTTTCCTCACATTTACATTATTCTGTACTGCCCTCTAGTGGTCTCTCTCAGTTAGGAATTTAGAATTCTTTTAGGGTGTGTTTTTTTTTTTTTTTTTATGATGTAATAGACTAATACTGTAAGCCAGGGGTCTCAAACTCAATTTACCCGGGGGCCGCTGGAGGTAGAGTTTGGGTGAGGCTGGGCCACATCAGGTTTTCCACAAGAAAACAACAGATTAAAAACAATACATGGCGCTGCGGGGCAATCAACGGCTTTGTGGGGCAATATGCAGCTGTGCTGGGTGATTTGCATCTGCTCGGGAAATTAGCACCTTTGTGGGGAAATATGCGGTTCAGCGGGGCAATGTGCGGCTCTGCGAGGCAATGTACGGCTCTGCGGGGCAATGTGTGGGTCAGCGGGACAATGTGTGGGTCAGCGGGGCAATGTTCGGCTTTGTGGGCTACTGGCGCATCTGTGATTTTT
>WMED01004929.1:0-20101 GCA_019650415.1 Pipa parva
AATGCCTTAAATGTCAAAAGGAGAACACTGTAAATAATTCTTTTAGTTACTGGAAGCCAGGGAGCAGAGTGAGGTTGGTAGAAGGGCCGTCCTCTCTGTAGAGAGAATTCTGGCAGCAGAGTTTAGAATTGATTGGAGCGGGGAGATGTAGGAAACTAGGCTAGATAGAAGAACATTGCAGTAATCCAAGCGAGACAGGACAAGAGCATGCAAGATGGTATTAGCAGTGGAAGAGATGTGTTTAGAGAAGGAAAGAGCAGAGTTAAAAGTCACTCCAAGGCAACGAACAGAGGTTACAGGGTTGATATTCGCACCATCCACTTGGATGGAAAATGTAGGAAACTTGTTGATCGAGTTTTTCAATCGAATTTTTCAATGGGAAAGGTAGCCATAATTTACACTAGTAGTATGACTAACTTACCATCGAAAAATCCAATCGAAAAGTTTCTATTTGGAAAAACCGATCAAAAAAATATTGATTGATTCTTACCAAATAGCCGAGATCTGCTGAGCTGAGTTTGGCCTTTTCAAGTTTATTAAATTTCTCAGACTGATGTTGTAAGTGTATTATATTCCTTTGTAACTTGTCTATTTAAAATTGCAGTAGAAATCAAAAGACAGTTCTGGTCAGATCACATCACACCAACAATGCTACTAAGGAAGCCTGCAGTGTTCTAAATTAAGATTTTAACAATAGGAGCCCTAGGGGCTTAAACAACAAAATAATGTAATTCATGTTAGCCATAAACATAAGTTGTGAACATTGTAATAGATTACAATTAGGTCTAACAAAGCATTGTGATAATTTTCCTCACTGTGAGAATGAGTAGTTTTTTCTTTTTGCTGCAATAAACCAAATGTATCCATTGTTTATGAGACAGACTATGTTATAAGAGTAACAATTAAAACTGTGCAAGTTTTCATAACTTGGAAGTTAAGAAGTGACATAATCCATAATGTGTTTTAACAGCCTTAGGAGATTAGGGGGTTTATTCACCTTTATTTAGATTAGGGGGTTTATTTAAGATTATTCACCCCCTCAGGGGGTTATTCACTAAGGTGCGAATTCGACTGTCGAATTTGCAAACAGAATTCGCAACATCAGATCAAATTGTAACCATAGCAAATTGGCTACAATTTCCTCATTGTAAAGTCGCGACAATTTTTTAATGTTAAGATTGTGACAATTTTCCCATAATAAAGTCGTCACTGCAACAATGTTCTCATTATAAATATGCGACTGTGACAGTAGCAGCCTATGCAACTGTCTTTATCTGGCAAATTTGCACTTGTATGCAAAAATTTGGACTTTAGTGAATAACTGGGCGAAATTTATTAAACTAGGAAAAGCCGTTTCGGGTTTTCTGAGTTTATTTGGGCGAACACTTGGAAGTTTCTCATGGTATGTATTGCGAGATTTGTTTCAATCTTACCAAGAGAAATTTTTTCCATTGAATATTTCCATGGAAAGGTAGCCATACTACACTAATGTAAAGTCATACGACACTAATGTATAGTATGGCTACCCTTTCCATGGATATATTCAATGGAAAAAGTTTCTCTCAGCAAGTATCGACTGAAACAAATCTTGCGATACGTACCATGAGAAACTTCTGGGTAATCACCCGATTATTAAACTCAGAAAAGTGAGAATGAGCTTTTTCGAGATGAATAAATTTCGCCCTTATAAGACTTGTTTACTAGCGTATTATGCGCAGTGCATAAAAACAATATATGCTGTCAGTGTAAACCTAGGGACTTACCTAGTTCAAGACACATTAATGTATGACACACATATGCTGCGTCTGGAACACTGGCCGTCATATTTTGTGCCAGCGATAGGAAGAGCCGTGAACTCGGAGGGAACATTCACACTATCGCTGGTAAGGACAATGAAAAAATACGCTGGAGCGTATTTTTTTTTTCACACTTGTGTATTATGCGCTACGCATAATACGCTAGTGTGAACCGAACCTTAAGGTAACTACTTAACATTCGTATCTAGTGATAAGAAATAGATTATTTCTTTTATTGCTTATGCCTTATGGGATAGTATTCCTTGCCCTGTGTGAATATATCAAAGCAACAGTTGAAATCGCCACAACAGAATAGAAGCTAACTTTAAAGACAATGAACAGAGCGCTGAAGATAAGAGCTTCTTTAAAAGGATGTAACATACAGTTGCTAAGTTTAATCATTCCTTTTATCTTTACGTTTAATATGTGTTCTTAAAGAAGTGATGACCTCCTGTGCTCCACTCTTGTGTGATTTAGCAATTATGCCCTGGGGAATGAAGTAAAAGGAACAAACAGACTGTCAGTAGGAGACCAAGGTAAGGGGAAATAAATAGCAGAGCTATGGGGGACAGGTAAAGGACATTGAGATGGCGAATTATGATTGCTTTAGACATGTGATACGTGATTAGCTGTGTCTGCAGAAAGGTCACACCAGGGCTTAGCTTTCACGCTAAATAAATCTCAGCACTAGGCAGAATAGAAAGGGGTTTTTAACCTAGCTGTATCACACAGCTTGGCTTGCATTTTAGTCAAATAAAAAAAACACAGAAACAATAAACTAGAGAAATGAGATCACATTAAAAATAGAAAAAGTCAAAGAGGGAGAAAAAAAAACCCTTAAAAGACTGCAAAGCGATAATTACACCGTACTGAAGCGAAAGTGACAATCAGCCACACCGAAGAGAGATCTCATTCTCATTTTTTTATTTTGTCACCGTATCTAGGCCAAGTTATCTGTATTCGCTGCTGGCTCGTCTAATTAGAATAAACAGGTTTAATGGATGATTAAAAATAAAAAAAATGGAAAAAAAATCAGTTTTGCTTTGTTTGTTCTTTTTCTTACTATCCCAAATCTCCCTGTAACAGAAGAACTTACTTTTTATGCTAATGAATAATTTGTTAACGCGGAGAAAAAAAAAAAAAGTACACACATGATTAACTAATATGGCACACCTGCCGTGAAATATAAATCAATGACATTGTCCCCGGATAGTTGTTCTGGCTTTAAAAAAAATGTCTAAAACTGGTTTCCTTATACCAAGGAGACAACAGCTGTGAAAAAAAAAGACACAATGGAGCAGAACTTTCTTTAGGGTTATATATTAGGATTTAAACCTTCATTACATCAACGACACGCTTAATGAAAATTTTACCAAGCTGGTTTCTTGAAGATGCCTGTAAGGATTAATACTTACCTGCACCAGCCGCTCCAGCGTCGGGCATCGCGGCGCCGCGGCTCTTCCGGGATGCGGCCACCGCGCATGCGCACTGATGTCATAGTGCGCACGTCGCGGCGGCGCGCTTTTTGAATTGTTTGGCGCGATCTTCTGACAGGCTCCCTAGCTATATAAGGGAGTCTGTCAGAAAGGATCGGCGCCTGATTATAGGTTCTCCTCACCTAACCTATATGTGTCCCTGCCTTGTTACAGTGTCCCTGCCTTGTCTCAGTGTCCCTGCCTTGCTACAGCCATCTGTATCCTGCCTTGCTACAGCCATCTGTATCCTGCCTTGTTACAGTATCCTGCCTTGCTACAGCCATTTGTATCCTGCTTTGCTACAGCCATTGCTTCAGTTCTGCTTGCCTGGTTCCCTTGCTTGTTTGGTTCATCTGTGAAAGAGTTCCGTGGTCTTGTTCTTACACTCAGTCCAAGGGGCTGCGACCTGGGTTCCCTACGCAGCGAAGTCCTAACCTCCTTGCGGGGGCTCTAGGCGAATACCGGGGGTTCCTTAGATTCCGCGTCCTAGCGTCTGTTTGTTTGTTCAGGATTTCGGCTGCTACCTCCTTCTCCAAACAGTACACCCAGCAAACCTAACAATGCTATTGCATGTGCATTGTTTGAATTCAATTAATAAGAAAAAGTAATCACAGTTGCACTCTAACTCTTTTGCATTTCTCACTAAATAGGACACGATTCCCCTTTTCATTGTTCTTGCTATTAAGTGAAGCGGCATCTGATGAATCATGTAGGATAATTATGAAAAAGAGGCAAAGATAAGAAAAAAACTCTTGCTTACATTTATTTTAATTAGAGGCGTCGATGCAGACCATTTGGGAAACACAAACATTTGATTCATGATACAATAGAAAGGTCAACCAAACTGTGACGTCTGATTAACCAAAGAGGTACAATAGGTATAAATGTCAGGAAAAAACAGATATAAGAATTAGACACAAAAAAAAAAAACGCCCAAAAAACCTAGATATGAGTCTTTTAAAAAATCCACATGCAAAGTCAATATATAAGGTCACTTACTCGCAAATTCCTGTGCAAGAACCAAAAAAGGTAATCTGCCGAGATACCTTAAACTGAGTAGATGCAAAATATTCTGGAAATCAGAGTGACTTTGGAAGGAGCTGGATAAGAGAGCGAAAAAAACAAAAGAAACAGATGGGGAAGAAACTCCCTTAGTGTGATACCGTTTAGGATCAATATATTTTACACCAATATTGCAAATGAATGGTTGCTAATGGGAACTAGGTGCAGTGAAGTGCACGTGGTATCAATAAAGGTAATCCGTATTCTCCTCAATGCACCAACGGTGATATAGATAAATATTGAAATAAAGGTACCATAGGTAAAATCTCTTTAAACAATATTGCTAGATCCTGGTCCCTCCGTTTGTGGAAACGCTCACCAGAGATCACACATTTGGGGGTTATTCACTAAAGTCCAAATTTTTGCGTAAAGGTACGAATTCGCCAGAGTTGTTCAGCTTATTGTGGGTTTGAGTCCCACTAGTTTGTCATCCTATTAGTGAGAGCTGAATATTAGACATTTGTCAGCCTATAAGTACTGGATATTAAAGTGTGTGGGACTGAGTCCTACTAAAATTTAGAGAAGAGTAATTCTTATGACACAGAAGTGGCTCCAGGCCTGGGATTTGAACCCTGTTTGCAGGCAGTGATTTAACCTCTGTGCCACAGAGGTGCTTGAGGATTTGCTCCTTACTTTTTATTAATGCCTGATTCCAGTCTTGCTCACTCCTGTTTTCCTGCCTTGCACAGGTGCTTTGTATTGTAAGACTCGTTTAATCCCATCTGGTAGCTTGTTGCCAGCCAATCCCCATTAGAGTCTGCCTATATATACACAGCAGGCTGTAGTGTAACGGCTTCTCAAATAAATGAGGACAGAGAAGGTAAAGATGCAGTTAAGAAATTAAAATCATATATGCCACCAGGAACTAGAGTGAAAGAGGAATTGTCGAAAGTGATATTGCAGGAAAACAGAGGTTGGTTAAAGGATTACAACAAGTTAGAGCAAGCAGAGTTGTGGTGGAAAGTATCTGCAGAAGTAACTGATGGAAAATTTCAAGAAATTGGGAGTAAAAGGACTGCATGTGTATGAAATGATTGAGGCTGGGGATGAAAACAAAGGAATTGCTGGCTCCTTGCCACATGTTGCTACTCCTTGTAATGAAGTTCCATCCACCCTGTATTCCTCCCACTCCTCCAGCATCTGTTCAAACAGGAACTCTTCCCACCTTGTCTAATATTCCTTTCCAAACTCTTTTCTCTCCCCAACATGTACTGAAACCAGAGAAACCTCCATGGTGTATAATGCTCCACCCCCATATGGTGAAGGTTGGGAGTGTAGTTGTAGACAAAAGAATCCTGAATAGAGGGAATTGTTTCCAGTGTGCTACTCCTAGAAATCCTATAACTTATAGCTCCTGGCACTGGACTATACCTAGTGGTATCTGCAAATAATTCTTTCCAGTTATAAGTTTCACCAAATACAATTATGCCCACTGTAGTTGCTACTATGATGCCAACATGAGGTGTCCCTAATCAATCTTATAAATCAACACTTTTTTAACTTGATTTTTCGACGGAAAGGTAATCATACTACTAATGGCTACCTGTCCATTGAAAATTTTAAAAAAATCGAGATTGAAAAATTTGGTCTTAAAAAAAATGAAAAAATCTCACAAGAACCTACCATTACTTTGCGCTACTTTTTTTGAAGCATCCCACATGAAAAAACGACACTGGCAAATTTTACAATCCCAGCTAACATACATATTTATTGCTGCTAATTTTCACATAGCAGCACAATAGAAGATACGTTTGATAATATCATTTGATAAAGGGCAACCTGCCTGAAACATGTAATGCACTAGTAGAATAAAATGATCTCGCTAGCACTGTGTTCTCTTACTTTACTTGTGAACATACATTGTAAGTGGAGGACAGGACACACTGGTGGCAGGTGTTTAATGGTATTCATGGTCTCTTCAAGGTTACTCCATTCCCAATTTTACAATAGAAGATATATTTTCTTTCTTAAGATAGTTATTTATAAAATAAATAAAATTTGTATGTATAAATCACTGCATTACAGTATATTCTTCTCAGCAGTAATTAGATCTCTAATTTGGCCTTTGTTGACAATATTAATTTCCAAACATGTTTAATAATTTGAAACTGGGCAAATTTTACACCAATGAGACATTTTTTTGTGTGTTTTTTTTCCATGCTCTAATGACTTTTTACCTTTGCTAAATAAATAAATATATTTTCCAGAACATGGAACTCACAGTCATATATATTATTGTTTTGTATTTTCTTCTTTAATTGTACATTATTGACTGGAGTATGCTGTCATTTGGATTCTATGATACACATTTTGTTGTATGAATAATGAAAAATAAAATCCAAATTTCAAGATGAATAAAATATTTATTTTTAAATAAGCAAATTTGAGCACATTTTAAGGACATTTCATTTATTTCCTGGAATGGGAGAATCCCAGTCCGAACAGATCACATCACAGTGATCCATAGGAAGTGGATAAGGCCTTAAGACAGGGCCCAGGGGCCAAATATAATAGTTTTTATATTAAGACTCCCAATCCAACAAAAGTACATTGTTAGGGGATCCTTAGGCAAGGAATTGCCAATACAGTATATTAAGGGGTTTGGGGAAATGGGAAGGCAATGCTGAGTTGCTACCTTCAGGCATGTAACTCACTCAAGCTTTGGGGGTGGAGTTAGGAGATCACCATTTAAAACTTACATATGTTTTGTATCCCACTTGACATAAAGGGCGAATGTTATTAAAGTGGAAAAGCCCAATCTCAGCTTTTCAAGTTTATCCCGCGAGATTATCATTTGAGTTTTCAATCAAATTTTTCGATGGAAAGGTAGCCATACTTTACATTAGTATTATGGCTATCTTTCCATCCAAAAATTCGAGTAATAATCTCACAGTATCAACTCGAAATCTTGTGGGATTAAACTTGAAACGCCAAGATCAGTCTTTTTGACTTTTACCCAAAGTAGGATAAAAGATGATGGGACCCCCCCTTCCTGTGCCATCTGATACCAACTGATTGCGTAGGGTGAGGATATGGGTCTAAAGATTACATGCATTTTATTTAACAACTACCACAAAGTGCGCAAGCACCAAAACAAAATATATGTACAGCGCTGCGTAATATAGTAGCGCTATTTAAAAAAAAGAACAAATACAAAATACAAATACTAACCTTCTAATAGAATGTGAGCAGTATGACAAATTTTCTCAAGCCTGAAAATATATATTTTTTTAAATTTTATTTTTAGCTCATAAAATACAGTAGATATAGTGAAATGGAATGCTTTGGAAGAACCAACAAATTTTTAAAAAATGGACACGGTGGATATTTCAACAGTTTTATTGTAAAATTGGCAAAAAGAGCATTTATACTAGATTACTCTCATCAGAATCCATCTCTTTCATACTAAGTGTTACTTTAGGAGTTGTGTGATTGCAGTATTTTAGAATACATAAAGTAAGCACAAACCCTTTTAATGTAACCACTTACACTTTTGTTGTTACAAAGGATGTCATAAAAATAATTTCTACATATAATTTACAACAAACAAACAAACAAAGTAACACATATAATTGCAGTTAAAGGCTTCTAATACATATATATATATGGTGTCTGATTAGAAAAAGTTAAGATAAATTAGGGTTTACATTTTTAGTACAGTTGAGATCGACAGACAGACAATCTAATAAACATGGTGATGATCTAGAGTGCAACAATTAGCATGCTATTTGTGGACAGCTAAAAAGGAATTATTCCAATATGATTTTTTCTTTAAAGATTTGGTGAAATGGAGGGACAGTTACAATGTATAATTTTGACATGTATATGCAGTAATACGTATACATATCCACACCTTGACTGTCACAAAAGTGAAGAGCATATTAACACCAATAACCTTTCAGATATGGAAAATCAAGCAACAAAATAAGTATTTTACTTAAGACATTTCGATTATAAGAAGTATACTTATGTATTCTTTTTTTTTTTTTCTTGTGCATTTCTAAAAATAAATAATGTGAAAAAATTGTGTCATTTCATACTCAAAAGAAGTGCAACATTGTTTTTCTAACAGGTGCAAACAGACCAGGAATAAAGCACCGATTAAAACTAGAAAATTGTCGGTAGAAATCTGATTCCATTTCATAAACTGCATTTTGTTAGAAAAAAGTAGTGTTTTAAGGACATAATGTACAAAACAAATGCAATTCCACTGATATGACTGCTTACTCAAATCTATTCATATTGATGAAAATAATGGCGCTAGTATTGACTTTCTCAAACAACGTAATGGATCCTCTTGTGCTTTCACACAACTGTGGTTTTTATATGGATTTTGAAACTCATGTTCACCTTTATTCAATTTTTTTTTTTTGTACCATTACAGTGCAGAAAAGCGACCACCTCCGTAGGGTACTGTACAAGCAAAAGAGGAAAAAATGCAAAATGTAAAATAAAATAGTGCTATATTACTTAGGACGACATTTTAAAAGTTGTTCTAGGTTTTAATGATATATATATATAAAATTTAGGATAGAGAGGTCATCTTAGTCTATAGATGCAAAAAATGAGTATTGCAATACTTGGTCATACCTCTTTTATTGGACTAATGGTCAGTTCAGATAGAGAAGCTTTCAGGAGGTCAGTCCTCCCTTTCTCAAGTCTTCAAGCAACACAAGAGTATTGATTTAAGTAATACCATGTATGACATAAAGCCCCAATATGTTCATATTGCTCTAACTGAAAAAAAAAAACAAATGACAAACAACTAATAAATAATAAAATATACACATTAAATAATAAATAATTTTTTAATCATTTTATTTTATGTCTTTTTTCAGCCTTATAAACTATGTAACTATGTAACTATGTAACTATGTAATATCTCACTTTGTTAGATGAAATGGCAACATTTTTACTACTGTGTTTTTGATCAGAGGAGACTGTCCCTGGAACTGATCCAAAACAACAGATTAGGTAGTCCTAATAATATTTCTTGGCCTGATTTAATGTTTTATAATATTCATTGTTTTTTGTTTTTCATGCCAAAAAATATCTGGTGCCAGTAATGAAACAATTTGTAGTAGGGAATTAAAATTCTTAATTTAAAAAAAAAAAAAACATAGGTAAACCCTGTTGAGGCTGCTTCTGAATCCTGGTTCATTATATAAGAAAAAAAATAGACTAGACCAGAACATTTCTCCTCCACTAGGAATGGTTTCATGACATACATATTTATTTAAAGATGGAGCAACCGCTATTTAATAGATAAAGACAGTGGTGATGATGTAATAAGGCTTATTTTGTTTTAGACCTCAAAGCAATTAGCTTTGAATAGACAAGTGTGAGTTACACTTAACTTTTTAATGTAAATCTGCAATGAAAAATGTGAAGGTAAATTGACTATACAGGCCTGGGCTCCATTTTTATGTCTTTATTCAGTTTACAACTTTCACTTTCCTACAAAATATACATATATATTATATATATTATTAGCACAACTAAACAGTAGAAGACGTTTGTCTGTCTATGTGGTTTCATTTGAAATAAGTGAATGGATTTTATTACATTGAAATAATTTGTTAGCATAACTTTACTGTGAAAAACAATGAATTGTTATAAAGTGGTTATTTACAAATTCATGGCACAAAGTAAATCAGGTGAAACGTATACAGCTCCAGATTAGAGGCCAACTTGACTGCATTTAATGTA
Source organism: Pipa parva (assembly GCA_019650415.1). NCBI lineage: Eukaryota > Metazoa > Chordata > Amphibia > Anura > Pipidae > Pipa > Pipa parva. Next base: position 10,043 of record WMED01004929.1, read on the forward strand.
AGGACTGGTCACACAATTGTTGCTTATAAATTGCACTTTCCAGATAACAATACAGTTTCCAAAGACTTTATCCAACATTAAACAGGTCATAGTGTACATTTATAAGACAACTGCATCTGTTTTGGACTCATATGTATAAAAAAAATGTTCACTTTGGTTTAAAAACACCTACATTTAACAGACATGCCTGCCTGTGCAGCGTCCTACTTATACTAGCCTGGGTATAAGGGTAAAATCTGCATCCCTCCCCACACTGTAATTTTGATTATGAAAGTTGATGGGGAGCAGAGCTGGTCTTTTCCCTTAATGGGACCAGTAAAAGCTGACTACCTGCCTGTATGTTATGTACACCTGCTTGCTTATTTAATTAGATTAAATAAGCAATATTGGTGTGTACCCTTCTTTATTAAAATTTAGCATAGTAGTTGTCAAGAGAGCCAGAAAAGGAACATCTGAAAGAAAAGTTTGGTAAATTTGACCTAGAAAGCTGACTAGCTACCTCAACAAACTAAGTCTTCTTAAACTCCACTTGGCTAATTTCAGCTAGACTAACTGGAAGTTGGATCTTTGTTGCAAATGCATCTTCACTTAACAAAGCTGATACTAGAGACTTCAGTGATCATATACTATATATATATATATATATATATATATATATATATATATATATATATACAGTATATATATATATATATATAAGATCACTGAAGTCTCTGTGTATATATATAAAGAGAAGGAAAACCAAGAATATCTATTGTTTAAGGAAATTGAAAATGAACAGAAAACATTTCAGACTAATTTAATACTAAAGTCCTCAGTAAATATTATAACCCAGAAGAGCCATTGACTTAACATGAAGATGGAACCAACCATGAAAAATAGATTTGGAATTGGTCTAGAAAAAAATCACACTGGGAGCTCATTTATTATATGTTTTTAGCATAAATATGATTTTCATAGTTTTCAGCCATTGCCATTTGTGCTGCATGAGTATCTTAAATTTTAACCACATTTTATTACTTTTCCCATAATTTTCTTAATATAATGTCTGATATGAATAGCTAAATGAATACAGCGATGGGAATGAATTACCGTATTTGCCGGCGTATAAGACGACCCATAACTTTTCCAGTTAAAATAAAGAGTTTGGGATATACTTGCTGTATAAGACTACCCCTCTTCCAAGGCAAATCCTGCTTGGATTGGTCAGGTCTCCTTGTCTGCCCAGCCCTCCCTGTCTCCAAGATTATCAGAGCACCATCACACTGTGCTACCCCCACAAGCCCTACCCTCTGAAGGAGGGGGCGCTATCTTAGTGCTCGCCCCCCTCCTTTTCTCTCTCCCTACCTAGCTCCTCTGTTGCCCAGCTGTCTGTGCTGAGCACTATAGTGTTTCCTCTCCCCAGCAATGATTAAACTTCCTGTCACTCACAGGAAGTTATATCAATGCTGGGGGAGGAATGCTGTAGCACTCAGCACAGACAGCCGGGCACCGGAGGAGCAAGGTAAGGAGAGAAAAAAGTGATACCCGGCGTATAAGATGACCCCCAACTTTTCAGATGATTTTCAGGGGTTAAAAATTAGTCAAATATAGTATTTTATTTGTTTTAGACCAAACTGTCCTACAATGTTATTTACCCCCCCAATAAAAGAACCAGATCTTGCAAATGAAGGATAAGCCCATTACAATTCCACCATAAAAACAATAATTTACAACTACCATTCATATTTGTTTTCCCACACAATATATCAGAGATATCAATTAAGAGACTGAAAAGTAGCACTTTCAAAAACCCAGATCAGTTAAAATAAGATAGCATTGAACCCATTTATATCCACTAGCATATCTATATAGACATTTGTCCATTCTTAAAGGCAACTTAAAGTGCACCTGTCACCTCTAAACACTAATACTAATTTAGGTTGTACTAATGAAATAAACATTTTTGTAAATATTTATATATATACAGTATATGTTTTTTTTTAAAAATGTACATTTATACAGTGTTTCTCTCTGTCATCTTCTCTGTCAACCTTTTCTTTCCTGGGTCGGGTGGGCAGGGCTAAATGATAATTAACATTATAGCTCTTCCAATCAGATCCCTGCTAGATTGTGATTTAAGAGAACTGATTGGAGGAGCTATAATGTCAATCATCATTTAGCCCCTCCCAGGAAACAAAAGGCAGGCTGAAATGGAAGATGACAGAGAGAAATGCTGTTTAAAGGTACATTTTTTTAAAATACATATATATTTACAAAAACGTTTATTTTCATTAGCACAACCTAAATTAGTATTAGTGTTTTGAGGTGAAAGGGGCACTTTAAAAATGTAGGGCAATGAAACATGAGGTATTCCTGCTTGGCTTTTATTTGTGGCTACAAAATGCTTTAAGCAACTCCCCATTTTCTTTACCTTAAAACTGCTAGCACACAGCTTAGAAATGTAGGTATAGGTGGTAAGTGATAAAGAAGACTGTGTTGGAATTTCCTAGCAGTCTTTAAAGTAAGTCAATAATGAGTGTTTGGAGCATTTGTCTCTGCAAAAATGCATAACAGCCAACTGCTCAATTAATATTACCATTTAATTGTTCTTTAATATTAATGACCCCGTTATTTTAATGTTTCCACTTGTTTAAATAGTTCTGCAGATTTTTATACAGATACACAGTATAACAGTCTGTCCAGAAATATAATTTTATCTATTTCAGCTAGTCTCTTCTCTCTCTCTCTTTTTTGTCATGCTGAAATCTATTCAGCTCTTACCAGCCAGCAGTAATGTAATCAGCAGAAACTTAAACTTGTCAGATAAAGTTTTCTTTAAATCTTTCCTTCTTCTGTATCTACTGCTGTGAATCTGTGAACATATTCAGAATCTTAGCCATACGGTGAGAGAGAGAGAGAAATCTGTACTTTTGCCAGGAAGAAACTGTGACCAGGCAGCTGGAAAACACAGTTCTTAAAAAGGGCAAAAAAAAAAAGGGACCATAAATAATGTTTTCAAATCAAAAGCGAATTAAATTTGGCCAGATTTGTAGCACATTTTGTGCGTAAACTTCATTCCTTATTATTTTAAGCATACATAGAACCAATGAGATATTGACAACCATAAAGAAAATAAACTATGATAACCTTATTTCTGTCTATTCTTGATGAGGATCTTTGAGCATATATATGATCAGTTCTACAAAAAAAGTAAACAGGGTATATTTGCTAGTTTTCTGTTAATTTCATTTTTTTAATCTCTATGTACACACAGTCCCAGCTATGTTTCTGAAGCTTTAGATCATTGGTGGGAAAACTATGGCCCGTGGACTGAATCTGGACCTCGGACATCTTTGGCCAAGCCCTTCTGCCAATGTCAGGTTACAAGGCAGCAGGGTAGGCAGCTGTGCTCATCTCCTCCTCTCTGCCCCGGCTCTGTCTGATATAGCACTTAGCCATAGCACTACAGTGTTCCTCTCTCACAGGAAGTTAACTTCCTGCACTAAGGCTAAGTGCTAGATCAGATGGAGCCGGGACAGTGAGAAGGAGGGAAGTGAGCACCTTCAGAAGTTAAGGAGTAGCAAGGAGGGGGAAGCACAGTTTGTTATGCTCTATGGCATATACTATACTATTAAATATATGTAATAAATATAATATTATAATATTATTATATAATTAATTTTCCCATGGGCCACATGTGAAATTGGAGAGTATATTAGTTTGGCCCTGTAAACTCATTCCAATTTCTCATGTGGCCCCATGGGAAAATTCATTGCCCACCACTGCCTTCGATGGTAGTCATTCATGTCTTGATAAAGGAACAATGTGAAGCCAAAATATGTAGTGTATATTGTGTTTTTTTTGTTGTTTTTTTCAGAAGCAAAGGTATTGCTTTGGCTTCTTTTTCATTTCATTATTACTAGTTTCATTTCACTGTTAAAGAACCAGTACCATCAGAATAAGAAAGAATTCTATTGGATTGGAATGACATATATTCCTACGTAGTACATCTAATTTGTTTTCTTTTTAGCTGAATGTTTTATTTTATTAATATGTGCTCACTTTCTTTTACTGCTCGTTGCCCCCTCTTTTATCTGTTAAGCATCAGCATTTCTATGGAAATGTAAATAATACATATTATGGGCCAATAAAGCCCATTTTACAAAAGATGTTTCCAATACCCAAGAAGCGAGAGAGGACATAAAGAAATAAAAATCAATAATTATAGCTCATAGAGAAGTTATATCCAGAAATTGAATAATTATCATGACAATCTGAATAGAAATTTTTCATTTTCTGGTTAGGGGATATAGAGCAGACTAATGGATGATCTAAATGTTTATGAAAATTCTTCACACTAGGCGGTGGCCAATACATAATTTGTTAAAAGATGCAGCAAAAGTTCAGAGGTGCTTTTGTGTACCTGCCCTAATGATACATGTTAACATCAACTTTAAAACATGGAAATTCATTCACTATACTCAGGGCAGCTCTCAATAGCTTTCAGTACCACCTGATTCACTGCATATCTTATATATCCCCTTTTTATAGTGGAATGAATGTTGGCATGTATGCTGAATTATGAGATGTATTTTCTTGTGCTGTCTGCCCTACCAAGATGGACAGAAGAGCTGGCACAATTGGTGGTTTAGATACCTGAGGAAAAAGGAGTTTAAGATGACATAATTATTATATAATGAATGTTTTAGAAATGTATTTTTTTGGTGGGACACTTTCTCTTAAAGGAGTCCTAAAGTAAAACAATAAAAGGACTGTTAAATACTTACCTTATACAGAGCCAAATGATTACATTCACAGCATGAGCTGTGTGGTAATTAGTCTGCAGCCGAAGCTTCCCCCGATGCCTCCTTCACTCCTTCGGGGTGGCTGACTGAGAAGCCAGCCACAGCTCCTTCTTCCTGCTTCACTGGCTTCTACATCATCATACTCATTGCAGGGAGCATTCTCATTGGCCCCTGCATTGAAAATGATGATGTCTAAGCCCTGAAACACCCAAGGTGGGAGGAGCTGCGGTGCTGGCTGACAGTCAGCCAACGAGCTGTGAAGGAGGTGTCGGGGGAAGCATTGGGTGCTGGCTAATTACAGCACAGCTCATGCTGTGACTGTAATCATTCGGCTTTGTATAAGGTAAGTATTTTAACTGTCTTTTTTTGTATTTCACTTTAGTTCTCCTTTAAAAAATTTCCACTGATATTGTCTTACCATCTAAACTCATTATTTGTGCATAGCAAATTTTTAAAAAGTATATAAACTTATACCCTGCCCACCACCATATATACACCATAGTAATATAATTTACAACTATAATGTTTTACAGTTTACAAAAGCTTTTTCATGTTGAGGGCTGTGAAGGCATGCTTACAATCTGGATCCCTACACAAAAACAAAATTAAAATAAATAAAACATAGTAAAATGCCTTATAAATATACTTAACAAGTCTAATTTGAAAGCCTTTCTGTTTTTCTACTTGCATCTGTATTTTTCACATGTTGCAATATATTTAGAACATGATGCATAGCTATACTTTGAATGAGCAACTCGAAACCTCTGAGAATTTTCCAAAAATATTTATACACTGTAGCGTAAAGAACTACTGAAATTTCATTGTGTTTCATGAGTGCTTTTGCCACAATTGTTTTCAATCAATATCAAGTTCTGATATTAACCTGAAGCATGAGTCATGTATATTTTCAAATACTTCTTATTTGCTAAGTTTTAGGGCATTTTTGCCAAAATATTCAATTATTTCCATTCATACTATCATTAAATACATCTTTATACGTACATATAATCTAGCTCAAATGGCAAAAATCACCTTCATCACAAGCTTTTGCAGTACAGTATTTTACATGTCTTTTATGTTAATGTCAGCGTGATTGCACAAACCTCAATTAGATGTTGTTGGTAGTAGGCAGAGATTGGTTGGCACAAGGGTGCAACAGGTTAAAGGTAAATCATAAAAAGGACTTCCAAATTAGTGGACAGTCAATGATGCAAAATAAAAAAATGAAACCCACTCAAGCAATGATTGATCTATATAAGATGTAAAAACAATGTAAAGAATAAAAAATCAGAATGGACTTGCATTTTTAAGAAACGTCTTTAAATATAAAAATAGATCTTTAAACTATTACACATCAATAGTTTGAAACAAGTAACAATTTACTGACAATGTTGCATTGCACTAACAAAGAACCACTATATAACGAGGATATATTTTCTTAAGTTTCAGTGAATTTTACCACCAATGACATAAAAGGGCCAAATGTTAAAGGAACGTTCCACTTAACAGCATTTATCTGTCTATTGTCATTGTTTCACTTTTTCTTATACAATATATATTATTAACATATTTTCATTCATTTCAATTTACAATCACTTTTTTTATAGTACTTTCTTCTCTTCTGCTCATATGCATCTCTCTAATTAGGACGAAATTTATTATAGTTGGAAATAACTTTACCGAGAGAAATCTTGCTTTGTTCTTGCGAGTTTTCTTTTGAGATCTCGAGTTTTTGAATTTTTTTCCATGGAAAGGTATCCATGCTTAACATTAGTAGCATGGCTACCTTTCCATCAAAAATATTGAAAATTTGGAATCAATAAACTCCCGAAAGATCCCGAAAGAAATCTCGCGAGAACAAAACAAGATTTATCTTGGTAAAGTTGGAAAGACCCAGGAGCAGTATTTTTTACTTTAATAAATTTTGAATTTTTTTACTAAGAATTCTAAATTAGTTGGTAGAATTACAGTATATATATATATATATATATATATATATATATATATATATATATTATATCATATATATTATATCATATATAAAATATGTTGCTGAAAAACTGTTCATATTAATTACTGTAGGTAGGTATATCCATGAAATTTTACTAGACATTAAAAGATAAATGCTCTTAATAAGGGAAGCAGCATTATACTCATATATTCAATAGGTCAGTAAAGTATACAGAAATTAGCTTGAAATACTAAATAATTGCAGACGTTCTTAAGTCATTCTGTGTTTTCTTGTTCTTATACAAATTTTTCCAAGGGTTTTTTTAAGGCAAGTTAAATCTACCTCAAGTTCCTCAACCTATCTGGTTTAAATATAGAAACAGGAATAGTAGTAAGGTGGTATGGGTAAGAACATATGTACACTTTTACATTATAGCAATTGAACTTTATCAAATAATCTTGATTTTTTTTCAGATCTAAAAACCTAATTCATAAATTATTTATGAAAATGTAGCTTTCTCAGTATATATAGGGTATATTTAGAAAGGCCTTGTCAACCTTTTTGATTTGTTTGGACCTGTTTAGATGCTTTTTGATGTTTTTTTTTTTCAATTTGCTTGGCTTTTCAATTACTCTGATTTATATAGGACAGAAGAGAAATCATGAATATGCAGTAAGTAATGATCAATATTGACAAATATCATTCATTTTGTTTTCTAATAGGTCCCCCTTCCATTATAGATGAATGTCAATGGGAAATCTTTCTCAACTGTGACTAAGTGACAGGACCAACTCCATAGGGAATGACGGGTTTTCACCAGCCTAAAGCAGAAAGGGGTGATAAAGTTTGAATAAACAGTTTTATAAATGGGGAGTTAAAAAATGCATTAGGTTAACCCTGGTTCATTCCAACTTCATTCTTACAATTTTCTAAAAGGCTTGTAAAGACTCAATCCATTTTATGATTATTTGTAGGATAGTCTTTATTCCTGGATAATATTTGATTTCTCCATGCACCCAGGTTGTGCTTTCTGTAGAGAGTTCACTTGATCTACTACATATATTGCATTTTTGCAACAGAATTTTGAAGGTTTCATAGCTGACATTTTTAATGTCCATTAAAGAACTCAGAGGCAAAACTATATCAGCTAAACTCTGTATGGTTTATATTTCTTGAATGCTGTAATTGTTTCTGGACCCCTATGGTCCATTACATTTTGTGGGAATAAATAACTAATAACTTTTAAGCTTTACAATTTTTGCATCTGTTGTCTTTTAAATAAAACAGAAAAAAAAGCACCTTCTCAAGACTGATATCCATCTTACGTGACATCTATCTTATTTGATCAACATTACCTATTAATTTCCCCACCACTAATAATAAAATGTACTAGATGCACATTCCATGTCCCTTTAAAGCTGTAGTAATTAACTGTTAAGCCTCCACCTTTTGAATTCTACTCCAGTATAAAACAGGACAGTGATTCACAATGGTGCCTCCAGACAGAGCATGTCCTGAATATCTATTTCTCTAAAGTTGACTTAGTCAAGAACAGTGGGCTCATATTTTACAAATTTGTGGAAATCGGTTTAAAGATTTGGCTGACGTGTTGCCACCAAATCCTAGATTTACGTTAGTTTATGAGTTCTATAAACTTGATCTCATTAAAGTCTATGTTTGTGTTTTTATATATATATATATATATATATATATATATATATATATATATAATATATAGGACTACAACAAGATAATAATGGAAAGATATTTGATAAAATTTCCTCAACTGTAAAAAGTGGACGTGGCTGTAAATTGTAATATACTTTTTGTAGTAATTCCAACTAACCTGTTCAGCCATGCAGGAAAACAAACTCCTAAGGATGAAATTGAGTTTGTAAAGAACCTTTAAATGGAATTACCTTTTTAAAATTCTGCATAAAATTGAAATAAATTCTGTTGTAAAAATCAATTTAGAGCAGTGTTTCCCAAATGCCAGGTCGCGACCCGGTACCGGGCCACCGAAATGAAATGCCGGGTCACGAGCGCCGCTCATGAATATTCATCAGCGGTGCCATGCGCGAAGGTAAGGGACTTCGTGCATGCGCACGGCACCGCTCATGAATATTCATGAGCGGCGCTCTTGTGGCCCGGTTATTCTTGTGCTTATCCTTCGTGCCGGGTCACGAACGAGAAAGCACAGAAATAACAGAGCCACAAACAGAACAACTTTGGGAAACACTGATTTAGAGAACTCAGATCTAAGCTAACTAAACTACACTTTTAAATAAGGCCTTGCACTAAGAATACCCTTGGCATTTAACTTTTGGAAATCACAAAACAAGTAAGAAGGTGGCTCTAGATTTTTAAAAACCATTGTCCCATTTTTTTTTAAGGAGTATGATGAGTATAATGATGACGTTGATAATTTTGGGCAGAATAACCCTACTTTCTGATGACATATTACTTTTAAACCTGACCCAGAAACATCCAATTTCACTTTGTTTCATAATAAAAGTACACAACTAACATTTTAAAAAGCTAAGTTAATGTTTTAATTTTCAGTTATGGGCAATAATGTATAATCACAACAATGGAAGAGAGTGTAAAGGTTATACTGTGATCAACATTTTAAAAAAGTTTTTGTGCTATAAAATTGTTTGTTATACAGTCACTCACGCACACACACACACACACACAAACATTTATACACATGCATATTTATTTATATTTCTCAATTTATTTTATAGCATCTTCCATTCTGCCTCCTTGGCTAAAAGCTTATTTTCTGTTATTGATATGTTTCCATTTAAATAAAAATAAGCAAATTGTTGTGTAAATTTTTTTATAGATAAGATTTTGCAATAAAATATTCATTATCTCTGCCTAGAAAGGATTCAACTATTTCTTTTTTTTTTAAGTGATATCAGATAAGAGACAAAGAAATGAAGATCACCTCAGGTAGAAATCATTTTATGCCAAATGGAAGTCAAGAGGCAAGAAAAAAAATCGGAATTAATTTTGATGGTCTCATTTTACATTTTTAACTTTACACTGCACTTTGCATATTAGTCATTTTATCTTATGGCATTTAAAATGTGTCATTTGTTTTCTCTCTTTAGAAACAACATTTTCAGTTCTTCCCTTTGAGCATGGTATTTTTTCAATTACACAGCTTACTTCATCAAAACCCAAAAAATCACCCAATTTAACAAGGAAAACAATCACTAAAATAAAATGTAAATGCATTGCATTATAGTTAGCTTCGCTCTAAACTTATATCCATGTTAAAAAATGTTATTTCAGATCTAGCTATTAATTTAC
>WMED01004930.1:5708-20101 GCA_019650415.1 Pipa parva
CCCCCACAACTCCGCTCCCACACTGTTCTGACCCCACAATTCCCTCCTCCCACAGTGCTGCTCCTACAACTACCTTGCCACACTGTGCTTCCCCCACAACCCACCTCCCAGTGTGTTTACCCCTCCTTCCTACTCCCAACCCTCTGAAGGAGGATGTGCTATCCTAGTGCTTGCCCCCCTCCTTTTCCCTCTCCCTATCTACCTCTTCTGTGGCCTGGCTCTGTCTGATGTAGAGCTAAGCACTACAGCATTCCTCTCCCCAGCACTGCTTCAACTTCCTGCCAATCACAGGAAGTTACATCATTGCTGGAGGAACACTGTAGTACTTAGGTCTACAGCAGACAAAGCCAGGCCATGGAGGAGGTATGTAGTGACAGGGAAAAGGAGGGGGGGGGGGCAAGCACAAAGATAGTACCCCCGCCCTGCATTGCCCTAGGTGGCTGCCTACCTTGCTTACCCCTCCAGCCTGGTCCTGCTGAAGGGCACTCAACCGATTTGTTAGCTGTATGCAAACAAAATACAAAGTATTCAAAGGCTATGTTTGCATTGATGGGCAGTGGGCCATGCTGGTGACTCTTCCCAGGTGATGCCTTATACAGTATTTTCCATGTCTTCTTACAAGCATTTGGTAGTGAGCTAAATTCTCTTGATGAAAAACTTGCAGACATTCTCTTTTTTCTAGATGGGATCATTTCCGTCAAGGACCAGTAAAATATTAAAAAAAAATAGAAAAATTCCCTTTTGGATTGGCATGGCAGTTGTTGAAATACGGCACTTGTAAAAGTGAAGTTTGAAGTTAAATTAATTTTATTGCTTTAAAACAGGGGTCAGCAACCTGTGGCTCTTTTGATGGCTGCATCTGGCTTTTTGACTGTAACAAGCGGTGCTCACATGCAAGCACTGCCTGTTACAGTCTGCCGGCCAATCACCGGCTTCCGGGTTGCTAGCCAATCCAGAGCCACTGATGTCATATATGACATCAGTGGCCCCGGATTCTAAAGGGCTGAGCAGAGCCGCATGTATATGGTTCTCTCAGCCTAAAAGGTTGCTGACCCTGCTTTAAGCCACGCTGTACATCACCCAGTCCCATTGTTTTTTGACGATGAGTGATGTCATCACGTCTGTGTTGGGACAGAGATCTGGCATCAATTATTGGAGGCACAGATTGAATATATGATAACTAAATTGATTTGAATTAAGATATTAGCTACAAAGAACTAAATATTGAACAGCGCAAATACTTAAATACGTGTTATTGAATGAAAAAAAGTCCAAAAATAAACAGATGTTTCAATTTAAATTCTTCATGCTAAGCTTCTTCAAACTTGTATGGATAGAATTGTAAAGAATAGTAGCTTGTGCTACCTGAAAAAGAAGCGCAAAAAGAAGAAAAAGGCACTAATAGTGTATTAAACGATATATAATGAGATTTTAAAAGAGTAAATAGATCCCAAAGCCTTCAATTGGATGTGTAATAGATTTCACATCTCAGAGCAAACGTGCACTGTGCAAATCAAGAAATGAGAAATCAAATGATCACCAAAGTATACACACAACGTGAATATCCACCAAGACACAATCTATGCGCTTACCAGAGCACATCAAACAAAAAAGCCTTGTGTACCAATTGTGGTGCAGGCTCCACAAACTTCTTGCTCAAACCAGCTCAAGGTATGATAAAAACGCCATGAAACAAACCATATAAATGGAGGGGGATTTTTCAATCCAAATTCCAAATGTATTTCTCCACAATTTCATGTTTAATCAAAACGAGAAATAAACACTCATAGTGTAATACTGTTGATTCGGAATTTATTTGAATAAAAAAGATATACTCACAGTATTATTTCTTTAAAAGCACATGTAAAAACGTGTTAACATCTCAAGGTAGATGGCTAAATCCTACGCGTTTCACCGCTTACACCGAGGAAGCTGCATTATTGTCAAGCGGTGTATATTTGTGTATACTTTGGTGATCATTTGATTTCTCATTTCTTGATTTGCACAGTGCACGTTTGCTCTGAGATGTGAAATCTATTACACATCCAATTAAAGGCTTTAAAGGGATCTATTTACTCTTTTAAAATCTCATTAATGCACTATTAGTGCCTTTTTCTTCTTTTTGCACTTCTTTTACAGGTAGTACAAGCTACTATTCTTTATAAATTGATTTGAGGCATTTTAATTTTTTAGCAATACTGTCCTTACTGAACTAGGGTTGGAGACCAGCCAATCACTACAGGATATAGGAGAGGAGAACAGCCAATCACTAGGGGATATAGGAGAGGATAGCATTCGAATTGCAAATACGTTTGTATTCATTTTCTCCTATCTCAGCTCCTAGGAATTAAGTAGAACATTAATGGATCTAGTATTTAATAAATAAACATGGGGTTTGGTACTTTATGCTAGTCAGAGATGCAGCATATAATCTACATATACAACTGATGCCAGCGGCAGACATATCCATTTCTGTACAGTTTGCCTGCTCTGTGTAAAGCAGTTTATGCAACATTATTTATAAGGGCCTGATCACTTCAGGGATAGTACTATGTGATGTATATGGATTTTATGCAAATTCTATACATATATGTATAAATATATCATTCCTCTCATATTTAATATTCATTGTCGTATCTGTATTGTACTTCAGTGCCGTGTGTTATGAAGCATGACGTTCAATAAACCCATTCTATATCCAGAGTACTTTACAGTCAATTGGAAAACAACCAATTAAAACAAAGAATTTGAAGACGTGGACAACACATTCTTAGGCAATAATTCCTCTAAATTAATAGGCAAAAAAATACACATTTGTGTTGTGTAATGTTTGTTCCTAATGGAAACAGTTTATAAATATGGCTTTTTTTTTTTAATAAGAAAAAGAAAACAATCTTTAATAAGGTGTTTCTAGAACACTTCCATTTCATGGTTTATTCCCAACTGCGCTAAATAGAATGTTCAGTGCACCTGCAGCTGGACAATTCAAAGTCCAATCAGATGTGAGCAAATGGACCATGTAAGGATAAAAGGGGCTGAACTACCTGTGTAAAATTAAATGCTTTCTAGAGAGCGATTACTGTAGGAATGTATAATCAATATAAATTATTTTAGCCAAGTGCTTACAGCTATCAAGGTTATCTTTAGTTTTCTTATACATCTATTAGGAACGTCTATTGTAATGGGGGTTTACTGTTCCTGTGAATGCCTACACTTGTCTGTACAGATCGCAATATGATTTAAAGAGACAATCTTACGCTGCAGTGTAACAAGTCCTCTAAAATCGCTGACAGGTTGTGTGTCTTCAGACAGGCAAAAGGATAAGCACTGACCTCTGGCTTGGTACTCCTCTGCCCATATGGGCAAAAGGACAAGAGCCATAGAAAATTTCCCGGTAGCTGTTTATATCTAGTCCCAAAAGGATTATAGATAAGAGCCCAGGGAAGCTGAGGTAAAATGGTGTCCTTCCTGTGAGACAAAGGATGAAAACGAAGGAAGAGGCAGAGCCAGTGCCTGCTCTACTACCAGAGGAGGGCTGCTCTTTCTATCCTTTGTCTATCCCTGCGGGAGAAGAGGTGTATTCTCAGCGTAATGCACTAACTGAGGTACTTATGAGAAAAGGATTTTACTTACAGGCAAGTTACTAAAAAATCCTTCTTTTGAAATTACTCTTTGATATCAAGTCTCCGTAAGGGAAATTGAATGCACAATTTTAATTCAGAAAAGAAATAGAAAAGGGCAGGGAATACAGGAGTGGAGACCAGGCCGGACGTTTTCACTATGATATTCAGTCTCGTTATAGGAACTGACTGAAAGGGCATGCTAAATGCTAGCCAGCCTGTGACTAGCTAAATTAACACATTGAGTAGGGCAGAGGCCATACCCTGCACCTAGTTGATCTTTTTGTTTCTATATTGAAATGATAGACACAGCACTGTTAATACAAAGATTAAGGACTTGCACCTTCCAGGTGAAAATGCCTACTGTGTCTATGGCACAGAACCCATTCAACACATGGGTAAGTTGAGCCTATCAGTGTGGCTTACACATGAATATAGAGTCAGAGGGGGTGGCACTAAGCCCCTGGAATTCTCAGCTTCCCTAGTCCTTTGTTTCACACTGAATTCTGCTTACACGGGGGGAATTTCCACTAGTCACAAGCCAGGTGGCATTTAGCAGAGCATTTGTTAAGCAGTTTATGGACTGGACATTTTGGAAGACTAAACTGGGTTACCAGCATGCCAGTATTAGTTTACCATCTATTCTGTTGTCATGGAAAGGAACACACCTTACTGTCATTCATTCCCACTGAAGTATACACAGCTCTGAAGATTTGCAGCCATTTTGAATACATTGTGAATGTGAATCCGCACCTATAATGTCACATTAAAACCCAATTGGATCTTTAACACTCTTCCCTGATTGGCTATAGCACTACCAATAAAATTCAAGCACTTTACATTTTCATGATCACAGTGCATTCACTTCATTGAAGCTTTTACATCACATATTAAAGAACCTCGTTAAGTAAACTATGTTAATTAATGTTTTCTCACTGATAAATAGCGCCATTGTATAATGAAATAAACGGCAGTGAACATGACTGGGTGGGTCATTTGTTAATGCAGCAAAGATGTCTGCATTCATTAAACAGATAACTAAACCCAAAGCAATGAAATGAAGTACTTCTAAGGAATAATTGTTCCATTAATTTGAAAAGGATCTTTTAAGTGTAAAGGAGACAGACACCTGGCTTTATTTATATATAATGTTCATTTTTATATGAATAAAAATACATACACATTTTATTTAACTGTTAATTACAAATTTATAGAACATCTGCCTTGTGCTTTTTTTTTTTCAATTTACAATCTTTAATCTTTTTTTTTTAAATCAAAATTTAGAACATTCAAACACGTACATTCAATAATAATGTCATTGAAAACAATTCCAACGCATGTGACAAATGTATCCCCTAGATCCCTGGTTAATCTAGATATGTTCAAGTTAGCAGAAATCTCTGCAAATCCACTACAAGTGCCTTTGTGTGAGCAACATTGTCACTCTGCAGCTAGTCTGAGTGATGTCAGCAATGATATCGGCTGCAATGGCTGTGCTCATCTCTATGAACGCCAGTAGGAATCACTGGCTTACACATGTCGCTAACGGACCTCGCCTTGCACTGTATAAAATCTGTTCAATGTATACAAATCCAAGGAAAATCATGGTTAATGCTAAGTTCTATCCTTGCAATCCAATCATGGAAATTGATGCTGGTATTGTAAATATTTTTGGGCTAATTCAGAGAATTTTGCCATGTTTTCAAATAAAAAAAAAAAATAATAATAAAAAAAAATTATATATATATATATATATATATATATATATATATATATATATATATATATATATATATATATATATATATATATATATATATATATATATATATATACACACACACACATATACATACACATACATACACACACACACACACGTATATATAATTCATCTCTCTAGGTCTCCTTCCCATTCCCGGTAGCTAGTAACATTCCCATGCATGGAAGCATGCTCTGTACACACTGCTGCCTGTTTGTTACTACTGTTCATACTCTTTATTCATAAAGTGCAGAATGTTTATCTGTATTGTCATGTTACATTGTTACCCGCTGCAGCATGTTTGTTGTTATTCCATATGCTTTCTATCATTTTACACTTTGTAACTACTATCTATCACTACACACGGTAGTATCTGTTAAATACGTCCAGGGATAGACAGATCATACAGAAAGCAAAAAGAGAAACTGCATTAAAAAAATAAACAGAAAAGAGAAAAGCATGTCGGTGTTCTGGTCCTCTATTTAAAGATATATATATATAAAATTTGTTGTATATGCCCCTGTACAGCAGGTTATATACTGTATAACATGCTTAGCATGTAATCTTGGCATCTATTTTCTTTATCCTTTAAATGAGCTTGTGCCAATCTTTGTTAAAATTGATTGAGAGCATTTACAACTTGTTTGGAGAGTGGAGCTCCCATGTTAATGGTGGGCAAGCGGGTAAAGCAGGAAGGGACATCACAGCCATATTTAGACTGTATTACAAACAATTGCAGAATATTCCTAAAATAGGTAAAATTAAAAAAGCGCAACTTCTTCCAAGCTCAGAAACCAAACCAAACAAATGCTCAGACCAGAGGTAAACTAAAAGCCTAAGAGAAGATGCAAAGTGGTTGAAAGAATAAAGTAGAGCTTTAGAGGGGGGTGAAAATGTAAATAAAGGGACAGTACCCCTTTAACAAACATTCAGGATTCAATGATGTAATTAATAATAAGCAATCCATTATTTGCAAACTGCTCAATATGGGGAAACAGAGGCAACATAAAACACTAATATTATTTTCTGATGGTTGTTATAGTGGGAGGGGCATTTTATAAGGTGCAAAGAAAACTTAAATATATATTCTTACATTGAAACTCTTCCATAACTGTGGGTTTATACCTCCAATAATGCAAAAAGCCAAAAATAAAAGAAGGAACAGAAGTTAGGAGAGTATGGCAGGGAAATAGACTTCAACTGGAACGCTTGCTGGTATTACCGGAGGTCAGGACCCTTTTCGGCAAACGGCCCGGCATTTATGGCTTGTAATTGCCATGCTCATTGCATTAAAGTACAGTAAAAAAACATGACAGCAAATGTTAACATGGTTAAAATTAATCACTGCATTTTTATGTGACATTAACAAGCTCCTGAACATCAGTTCTGCAGTTTTTTCTTTCCTACTGGGGAGAAAATACATTCTTGTTCTCCTCAGCGCGTTTCACATGTGTTTATAGAGATGCGCTAATGAAGCTGAAAGTATCAACAACCAACATAAGTGCTTTGTTTTATATGCCCTTTAACCCCAATGTTAAGTCCTGTAAATCTGCAGTCTGTGGACACTACCCACTACCATCCACCCTACCCACTACAGTCTACCCTACCCACTACCTTCCTAACCTTTTATTTGGGGGATGAACTCTATGCATGGTTTAACTAGTTACTGTCTAGACTACAGCACTCTGGGGGCATTATTTTATTAGTTACTGGACAAAGTTAAGAACTCAACCATGGTTTAACTTGTTATTGTTCAACTTGGTTAACTAGTTACGGTCCAAAGACTTGCACGGTTTAACTAATTACCACTCAAACTACTGTACTCTAGTGGGTTAACTTGTTACTGTCCAAAATGCAGCTCCCCAAGCTTGCTTTAACTAGTTACTGTCCAACGACAACACTCTAGGCATGGCCTAAAGCACAGCAATCAAGCAGTTACTGTACAATCTACACCATTCTTGCCATTGTTTAACTGGTTATTGTCCAACATCTCATGGTCTAGGCATGGTTTAACTAGTAACTGTCCAAACTACAGGACTTTGTGTTATGGTTTAACTTGTTGACAACAAACGTGCTGCAAGGAGGGCATGGTTTAACTAGTCATTTTCATTTAGTCAGTAACTAACCGAAAAGTTATACAGACACTGGTCTTCTACAAGCTCTAGCCGACACAATAATGCCTTTTTAAACCTTCCAAATGTTTTCCACCGGCAGCAATAGAACAGCACCACCTAGCCTTGAGTTGTTCTGCAGAAAAACTAATATTTTAATCAGCTTTTATGGCTTTAAGTTAACAAAAACAGCCAGAAGTTTGTAAGCCAGCACAGTCCTCCGTATATTCAAATTTACAGAAAGAAGAGTGTGAACCTTCTGGTTTAAATCCACCAAGTGCAAAATAACTTAAAAACCATCACAATGAATAAAAAAAAGAAGATTTAGAGGAACCAAAGAAAGGGAACAATGACATTAGTTGAACATCTTGATAAAAGAAGCAGAAAGTAAAAGAAGACAAAGGAAGTTTGAATGGGTGGCCTCGCACATTAACGGGTTTGTACCATTTCATTCTAAAGAGAGATATTGTAGGGTTTTTCTTACTGATCATGGGATCTGCCATTTTAAAAAAGATATTTTACTCCAATGCAATTGTAGTCATAACTAAGTTATCAGTTAGCAGCCATAGGGCAGTGCCATGGGTATGAGATAACTGGTACAAATATAACACTAGTGTTGGAATTTTTATCTCTTTTAAATTAAATATTGCCCAGAAAAGGGAAGGCTTCATTCGGGAAGAACAGCTCTACCATACAGATATATTTCTTCAAATAAAGATTCAACTTGTTTAAGGAAAAATAAACCACCTATAATGAATTTTTTTTTACTTTATGAATAACAAATGATATAAAGAAGTTGATCTTCAGATTAGTATTAAACTAATCTTATTTACAGATAAAATATCCAGGGATATCAGCAAACCTCATCCACTAATTTGGACCCATTAATGCCGCGGTAGGTCACCCTGCTGGGTCGTACCAAGACCCCGTGGTGTGGTTTGCAGTGAAAATAACGCTTCTCCCCCACAGATCCATCATTTTTCCCTTTAGCGCTACGGAGCTCGAGACCCAACCAAACACCGGAGGCAAAGTCAGTGGGTCCAATGTAGCGGATCACAGCCATCTCATTGGAACTTGTAAGCAACACCTGAGAACCTTTGTGAAGTTTAACCAGCCCCTCAACAGTACTGGTGGTCGATGTGGTGGTGCTGCTCCAGCTTCGACGCAAGGTGGGCTTCTTTGTTCTGTTCAAAATGAAAAAATATAATTATAATATAATATAATTATAACATAATATAATATACAGTAATTATAACATAATATAAGAAAATATAATTATAATACAATATAATTATGGTATAATACAATATAATTATAATATAATATAATACAATATAATATAATAAAATATAATATAATTATGATATAATACAATATAATAATAATATAATTATAATAATAATATAATTATAATACAAAGTGTTTTAGGAAACCCGAGCTCCCTGGAGGAATCCCACACAGTAATGGAGAAAATGTACAAACATTCAGTTGTATAAAACAATGTATGTACCATAAAGTGCTTTATTTGTAACACTATAGCACTAAAAGCAAGAGGTTCACTCCTATCACCTGTTCAGCACTGTTTTCAATGCATTTTGATTCTGGTTTTACCATCGATTTCAAAATGCAAAGTGCGCCACTGGTCTAAAAACAATGCGATGACTCTAGTAATTAGAAAGATGAGCACTGTGATATTATATATGATACGTTATAATTACTAGACCCTACTGGGTCACGTTCATTTGCAAGCAGACATAAAAACTCAGTGCATCTGATGTACTATATTTTGCAGTAAACCCATAGGTATGAATGGGGATACAAACATAGGATCAGTCAGTCAAAAGTCAGTCAAAAGACATCAGATACAGGAAGCAATAGGAAGTCTAATAACCAGAAACACCCACAAGCAGCTAACACTGTGTGAACAAGGTTCTGTGTGTGTTTGTATGAACTAATCTGCATTGTGTTATAAAGCCCGACTTTAGGGGCTAGAGAAAAAGATCTCCGCAAAGAAGATTATTTCCCATTTCTCCCATGTACTACAAAATAAATAATGAAAAGACACCAGCAGAGCTACTGTAAAAAGTCTGTTTTGATTATTCTAATTTCCCAATTTTACCCAGTAATTTTTTGGTATTTATCAGTGTGATAACGGTGAAGGACTATTACCACTCGTTCCATTGCGTCACTTACCGGATTTTTTCAGTTTTCAGCACATTTCTTTACTGTTCATAAACCCCCATCCCCGGGGGTTTCTTTTAAAGGGATCTTACATTGAAACGCAACAGAGCAGAGAATTAAATAAGTAATACAGGCATGGGGGATGGGCTAAAAATAAACTAGTGTTATAAAAAGGAAGTTTACTAAAAAAAAAAATAGTAAAATGGTCCAAAAATGGTTAAAAAAAAAAAATAGTAAAACGGTCCAAAAATGGTTAAAAAAACAATGGATAAAAATGTATAGAGGGAGGCCTAAGCCGATAGCTAATGCGCCATTCAACCCATCAGAAAATAATTCCTGCTGTTGCATCTGACTATTTCCCATAAATCATTGAAAGTACAACACTGTCTTCTAAGATATTCTAGTTCCATCAGTTGGTCTAAGTGGTCACCTGATGCTAAAAGCATTCTAAGCTTAGACAGCTAAACTGATGATATACTCCCTGCTGAGTGTTTTTTATTCACAGTGTGAGGAATTCATACACTTGGAGATACTCCTGGAAAGCAATTTGGTGTTTGAACTAATCAGCCAGACCTCTTTGCGCATGGTTTCCTATTGTGACGCTAGCAGACGCTATATTTATCTTTTCGTCTTATTTTGCCACATTTAAAGCATTTGAATCAGCTACTACAAAAGGGTGTGAATTTATATGGCAGATTCCATGTTGCTTTCCAGAGATTAACCAAATCGCTTTAGTCCATGTCTGTGAAACGTACAATTTAGCTTACATAAACAATCGCACACGTAGACAGACACAGACTAGAGATAATTTTAGTACTTGCAAGGATCTCCAGGTTGCCAAAGCCAAGCATCACTTTTCTATTGTAATTCTCCTAGACCAGGGGTCGCGCAAACTTCCATAGGGAGGGAACCATTTCGCTCCCACCTACAGCAGTGACAACTATTTTGTGAGCCGCAAAAGGGGAGGAGCGCACTCCACCGACCACTTGACCTGCCGTCGGCCAATCAGAAGAGCCGTCGGAGGTCATGGGCGGGGCTTCGGAGGAGCACTCTGAGCCACAACAAGGCGGCTAAAGAGCTGCATGTGGCTTGCGAGCCGGACTTTGCTGACCCGTGTCTTAGACCTATCCTCTGCATTTGATATTGTTGATCACTCCCTACTTGCTCAGATTCTCCATGTGCTTGGTGTCCATAATCAAGCTGCATCTTGGCTGACCTCTTAACTTTCTGAGAATTCCTTCTTTGTCTCCCATACTGACAACACCATTTCTCCTCTCCCACTCAGGGAGTGAGTGCCTCAAGGCTGAGCCCTTGGCCCCCCCTCATGTTCTCCCTGTACACTCTTTTCCCGGGTGACCTCCTCAGCTCATTTGGTCTTAAATACCACTTGTATGTAGATGACACCAAAATTTACTTACCCATCCCTGAAATACAGACTCAAATCTCTGTCTCCTGGCTATCGCCTCTTTGATGGCTCACTTTCATCTCAAATTAAATATTGCTAAACAGAACTGATTATTTTCCCACCCAAACTTGGTCCCACCTTTTCCAATTCAGTTGATGATGTGATCATTAACCCTGTAACCTCTGTATATTGTCTAGGGGTGACTTCCATCTCTGCTCTCTCCTTCTCCAAGCACATTTCTAGCACTGCTAAAAACTGTTGATTTTTCCTTCATAACTTTGCCAAGATCCATCCCTTTCTATCTCAGGCCACTACTAACACTCTCATTCATGACCTCATCTTATCCCTTTAGATCAGTGATGAGCAACATTTTGAGCTCTGTGTGTCAAAATTCATAAAAAAAACTGAGCATAACTCTGGTGGTGTGTCACTTTGAGAAAAATCCATAATTTTTTGAAGGCAGGGCAACTCTCCTACTGAGAGCGTGGCATAAATGGCACCATGACGTGTGTCAGCAAAATGCCTTGGTGTGTCATCTCTGACACGCGTGTTATAGGTTAGCCATCACTGCTTTAGATTATTGCAATGCCCTTTTAACTGGCTCTCCAGCCTCCCATATTTCCCCTCTTCCAGAATTCTCTCCCTCTATCCTCAAAAATCTTTCTCCCCACACCTTTTTGATCCTTGGCTCCTGCTTAAAAAAGTATTATTTACATTGTCTAATTTTTGAAATTCAAAGCAACTCCTTTTTCACAAAGCAGTCGTCTTCATAAACCACTCACTAAGACTGCCCATGCTCGTTTTAAACCCTTTTCTCTTGCTGCCCCTCATCTTTGGTATTCTATACCCCTCTACCTCCGCCAAGAGCAATCCATCAATATCTTCAAATCTAAATTAAAATCGTACCTCTTGGAACACTAGCACTGGTTTTCATTTCTTCATTTTATCGTTAAACAGCTAATTATTCTCTTCATAGCACTTATAAGCCAATGAACTGACACTTTATGCTACTGCACTTGTTATCCTCCTGTTTATGTAAGTCTTCCTCCTATTTAGATTGTAAGCTCTGTGGGGCAGGGAATTCCATCCTCTTGTTTCAGTCATGGCCTGGCACTTAGAGTGATGTATTTTCTTGATTATATACTTGTCATTTACTGAATAACTATTTATTGATTTAACAATCCCATAATAAGCAGGGTTTGACAGAATAGAATGCTACATGATTAAGGCTTATATAACTAACTTAAAATTAAAATCACTTTCCGGTGGTGCATGAATTTTGCAAATCGGTAAACATATTTAATATCAAAAAAATATTGCCTACAGTTCCTCTTTAAACAACAAACTCCAATACACACAAAATAATTTCTTTAAAAATTCTTCAGATTCTTTCAAATATTTTGCTAACAGCAACAGCGACTAAACTTTCTTCCATTCACAGTCTAAGAAAAGATTTGTAATGTACCCTTTTCTCATCAGAACATAAAAAATTATAAATAGAAAAGAAAAAAACTTAGTCAATAATTTCCTTCCGGATAATCCCAAGCCAATCACAGGAATTTTTAAACACACAAATTAGTCATCATGCTGTCGTATGTAGAGTAATCACATGCCAATTTTTATGCATACGCATTAGTGGAAGCTAATGACCCTTTTGATAATTAAATCAAAGTCTTTTTTACAATCGTTTCTCAACCAGGCCGATGACAGAATCTATGATAGAGTGATGGCAAAGATTAAAGGAGAACTAAAAGCTCATTCAGTCTAGTGGTTATTCTTAAGAGGAAGGGGAGTGTCAGGCTTATGACTGGTAGCAAATGAGGAGCAACTGATCACTGGACAAACTAGGGTTAAGTACAGACCCTAAGGCGCGGAGTCTAAGGTAACCCCGGTATTCACCCAGAGCCCCAGCAAGGAGGTTAGGACTTAGCTACGGAAAGAAACCCCAGTTGCGGCCCTTAGGGCTGTAGTACAGGAGCGGTAAGAGAAATCGTATTCAGAAAACAGGCAGAGTCAGGGCTGACGGCAAAGAGTTGAAGTCAGGGTATCAAAGCAAGGTCAGGGCAGGCAGCAGGCAAACTATAATTTTGGACAGGCCGAGGTCAGGAATAATAACTAAACGCACACAGGAACATCTATGGAGTCCAATATTTGAGCACCAGTGCTACTGACAGGCTCCTTAAGGGAACCTGTCACATGACCGTGTCAAGCCGTATCATAAGCGCGTGACCGCGACATGTGCGCCCATGATGTCAGAACTCACATGCAACACGAGCACCAGGGAAGAGAGGCAGTGTGCCCGGCGCAGCAAGGAGACTGGCACTGGAGTGAGGGAAACAAGTAAGTAAAACTCCTAACAAGGAGACACTTGCCAATTGCTCTTTTATGTTCCGGCGCTTCCTCCTGCTCTGAGTAACTTTGTCAATTTCTTCTGCTTTTGAAAAGCACTGCCATCCTCTTTACTTCCTGTTCCTGTGAGTTTCTGCTACTTCACTAAACTCTATTTGGCAAAAAACTTACAGGAACAGAAAGTGAAAGGTCACAGCACTCCAAAGCAGAAGACATCGGCAAGTTACTTACAGCAGGAGCATAAAAGATTGGTCATCAATTATTTCACCCCTCAACCCTTTTAAGAATCATCCCTGGAATGAATGAGCTTTAAGTTCTTCTTTAAGCACGATGTTAAAAAGCAAAAGCAGATACAATGCAAGACTCATTTGAATATTGTACTTATCTGTTAAACAGATATTCTAAGGAACATATTGAACTCTGTATAACCACCAAAATATACCCTTACTACCAAAGGAAAAGATCTATGGCAGAGAAAAGTAGACTCAAAACAGAAAATGCCATAAGGGTCCATTAGATAGATCTGAATATCCGTAGTAACACTTGTGATCAGAGTATGCTGAGGGGCTGGGAATTCTGGGAATAGTGGGAATCCTCATTTTCCAGACAGAGCCATGCATGTAGGCTAGGGAGACCTTAACAGTCCACATTATAAAACAGGACACTGTAAGATCTAAGGAGCAAAGGACCCCTCACCTCTAGTCGTGGATTGTTTAAAGTGCAACTTCTCCGAGTTAGTGTACAGAGCGGACCATGATAGTAACAGTTTATAAAGCTGAAAAAAGACATAAGTCCATCCAGTTCAGCCTATTTTCCTGCAATGTTGATCCAGAGGAAGGCAAAAAACCCACGAGGAAAGAGCAAATTATCCTCATATTAGGGGGAAAAAAATCCTTACTGACTCCAATATGGCAATCAGAATAAATTCCCTGGATCAAGATCCCACCTTCAGTTATCCAGTACCC